>CM053033.1:88363367-88569620 GCA_028564925.1 Lithobates sylvaticus
TTATTGCTGCTACCTCTGTTTTGATTGGCTTTACCCTCAGGGTTGCAAGAAACATTCAATGTACACTTAAGAAAGGCACATTTAGGGGACCTGTGAATCTATTTATTATAATAGTGCACAAAACAAGCCATAAGTACAGCAGACATACTAACCAACATTGTACATTAGTTTGACCTCAAGTATTTGTAAATCCACAAAAATTTCATATAAGCTGTTTAAAGTCAATACAAACGTAATTTTCCTTTTACTTTTCCATTTGCTAGTTTCTCATTCTGCAAATACTGGTTACCTGGCTGTCATGGTAACCCTCTGACATCAATACTTTGAGTCAAATACTCGGAACAAGCATGCAGAAAAGGAGTTCTAGCTATACCTTGACTTTTCTGACCCACATGTTTGTTTTAAGTATGAAACAAGGGTGTCAGCATAGTAGCCAGGCAACTAGCATTTTAAGAAGGTCCGCAATGGCAGCCTCCATGTTTCTCTTAGGAAAGGTTCAGTTTAAGAGCCCTTTCACACCGAGAGCACGGCGCGTTAGCGGTAAAGCCACACTAGTTTTAGCGGCACTTTACTGACGTTTTAGAGGCACTTTTTGGCAGCGAGCGGGCGATTTTAACCCCCTGCTAGCGGCCGAATAAAGGGTTAAAAAGCGTCCGCAAAGCGCCACTGCCGAGGTGCTTTGCAGGCACTTTGGCGGCGCTGCCCATTGATTTCAAAGGGCAGGGGCACTTTGGGAGCGGTGTATACAGTGGTGAATCTATTTATTATAATAGTGCACAAAACAAGCCAAAAGTACAGCAGTCATACTAACCAACATTGTACATTAGTTTGACCTTAAGTATTTGTAAATCGTAAATTTGTAAATTAGGAGCGGTGTATACACCTGTCCTAAAGCACCCCAAAGATGCTGCTTGCAGTTTTTTTAACGTCCTGCCAGCGCAGCGCCCCAGTTTGAGAGAACTCGGGCTTTCACACTGGTACTGCAGATGAGGCATTTTTCAAGCGCTTTACAGGCGCTATTTTGAGCACTAAAGCGCCTAAAAAACGCCTCCAGTGTGATAGGGGTCTAATTCTACTTTCAGTAAAACAATACATGGTAATCCTGCCACAATATTTTCCAGTTGAATGTGACAGTTATTAACTGCCAATTATTCTTCTGCATTGTCATCCTGCCACAGCCTCTACTGATTGGAGACTACAAGGGGCCCTGCCAGTAAACATTGCACAGGCACGTTCCATCACCATCACTATCAGGAAACTTGCCTTGAAAAATAATGTGTAGCCATTGCTGTTCTGCATGCATGTAGGTGGGAAGTTACTGAAAAGAGACTGCAGGGGATAAGCACTGCTAAGATACAATAGATGAAAAATTTGAAACGGTACATTTACGTTTATTCAGTTAGGGTTTACCTGTACTTTTAGTAAAAAGAATTCTTACGGGTTACTATGCGTTGCACCTTGAACTATTTTAAGCACTTCAATACAGGGCTTTTAAACACCCTTCCTTACCAGAGCACTTTTTGCGATTCGGCACTGCGTCACTTTAACTAACAATTGCGCGGTCGTGCGACGTTACACCCAAACAAAATTGACGTCCTTTTTTTTCCCACAAATAGAGCTTTCTTTTGGTGGTATTTGATCGCCCCTGCGGTTTTTATTTTTTGCGCTATAAACAAAAGAAGAGCGACAATTTTGAAAAAAAAAACACAATATTTTTTACTTTTTGCTATAATAAATATCCCATTTTTTTTAAAAAAACTATTTTTTTCCTCAGTTTAGGCCGATACGTATTCTTCTACATATTTTTGGTAAAAAAAATCGCAATAAGCGTATATTGATCGGTTTGCGCAAAAGTTATAGCGTCTACAAAATAGGGGATAGATTTATTGAATTTTTTTTTTTTTTTTTTTTACTAGTAATGGCGGGGATCTGTGATTTTTTTTTCGTAACTGCGACATTGCGGCGGACACTTCGGACACTTTTGACACATTTTTGGAACCATTCACATTTACACAGCGATCGTTGCTATAAAATTGCAATGATTACTGTGTAAATGTGACTGGCAGGGAAGGGGTTAACACTAGAGGGAGCTGGAGGGGTTAATGTGTTCCCTAATAGACGTGATTCTAACTGTAGGGGACTTAAGGGGAGGAGACCGATCATGTGATCCTCCGTACTGGGATCACATGATCGGTCTCCTCCCCGCTGACAGGACGTGGAGCTGTGTGTTTACACACACAGCTCCACGGTCCCGCCCGGTCCCGTTGTTTTAACGGGCAATCGCGGGTGCCCGGCGGACATCACGGCCGCCGGGCACTCGCACCGGGTCCCGAGCGATGCCGCGGGCGCGCGCGCACCGGCGGCGCGCGCGCGCCCCCCAGGCGGCCGGGAATCCGAGGACGTCATATGACGCCCACCCAGGATGGGAGATCCACCTTGTGGGCGTCATATGACGGCGGGCGGTGCTGAAGCGGTTAAAAGCAAACATAACTACAACCCCAATTCCAAAGAAGTTGGGACACTGTGTAAAATCTACATAAAAACTGAATGCAATGATTTGCAAATCTCATAAAGCCATATTTTATTCACAATAGAAAATATATCAAATGTTTAACCAGTTCCCTCCTGGCCTATTGTACAATGGTGGCTGGGCAGGACTGCTCATGTTCTGTAAGGACGTCATATGACATCCTCCCATTTTTGCCATGTGTGCACGCCCCTGGAGTGTGCAGCACGGCGATCGGTGGTGAGCTGTGTCCTCACAGTGCATCACCAATCAGGGTAAAGTGCCAATGACATATATAACATATATATGTCAGCTCTTTATCATGTGATCAGCTGTGTCTAATCACAGCTGATCACATGTAAACAAATGTCGGTTATCGTTGCTGTCACTGTCATCATTGCCCTGATTATTAGTGCAGCTCCATCAGTGCCGCCTTATTAGTGCAGCCTCATCAGTCCCTCTTAATCAGTACCTATCAGTGCAGCTTTTAAGTGCCGCCCTCATCAGTGGCCATCAGTGCCGCCTCATCAGTGCCCATCGGTGCAGCCTCATCAGTGCCGCCTCATCAGTGCCCATCAGTGCCGCCTCATCAGTGCCCATCGGTGCAGCCTCAACAGTGCCTCCTCATCAGTGCAGCCTTGTCAGTGCCCATCAATAAAGCCTATCAGTGCCCATTAGTGCAACCTCATCAGCGCACATCAGTGAAGAAGAAAAATTACTTATTTGCTAAATTATATAACACAAACGAAGAAAAAGGGTTGGTTTTATTTTTTTTCAAAATTGTGGATGTTTTTTTATTTGTTTAGCAAAAAAAAAAAAAATCGAGTGGTGATTAACTACCACCAAAAGAAAGTTTTCTCTGTCTCAAAAAAATTATAAAAATTTCATATGTGTATAGTGCTGAATGACCACTCAATTGTCATTCAAAGTGTGACAGCACTGAAAGCTGAAAATTGGCCTGGGCAGGAAGGGGGTCAAAGTGTCCGGTATTTTATGGAAAAAAAAAAAAGGTAATTTTAACCACTTCAATACCAGGCACTTATACACCTTCCTGCCCAAGCCAATTTTCAGCGTTCAGCGCTGTCGCAATTTAAATAACAATTGCGCTGTCATGCTACACTGTACCCAAACAAACTTTTTATCATTTTGTTCCCACAAATAGAGCTTTCTTTTGGTTGTATTTGATCACCTCTGCGATTTTTATTTTTTGCACAACAAATAAAAAAAGACCGGAAAGTTTTTCTTTGTTTGTGTTATTTTTTTTGTAAGTAAGTACGTTTTCTTCTTCAATGATGGGCACAGATATGGCTGCACTGACGGGCACTGATAAGGCGGCACTGATGGGCACCAATGAGGTGGCACTGATGATGGGCACTGATTATGGGCACTGATGGGCACTGATATGTGCCACTGATGGGCACTGATAGGTGCCACTGGTATGCGGCACTGATGGGCACTCATAGGTGGCACTGATGGGTACTCGTAGACGGCACTGGTGGGTACTTATGGGTGGTACTGATACGCATGTGCACTGATGGGCACTGATAGGTGGGCAATGATGGGCATGGATGGGCACTGATGGGTGGCACTGATGACATTGATGGGTGGCACTGACGACAACGATGGGTGGCATTGCTGGGCAACACTGATTTTTTTCAGTAGAGCTTCCACTCATTTCAGATCTACCCTTAGATTTAGAGTGACTGAACTTCCAAGTGCACTTGCAGTGCAAAGTGGATTTGCCTTTCGTAAATAACCCCCAGTGTCTCAGAAGTAAAGATGGGCAGAGGATCACAATCAGTTTTCCCCCCATTCTTTCTAGTACCCAAGGCTTCAGGAGCTTTCCCTACTGTCTGGTTTTGAAGAAATCGAATGTGTACATACACAACAAAAGGTTCAAGATCAAGTCCGTGCAAACAGTCATGGCGATAGTTCAGCATGAGGACCAGTTAAGTCAATGGACCTGCCGGGTGTATACTTCCATATACCAATCAGTGTGTAACACCAGAGACATCTGACATTTGCAGTGACTGGCTGTCACTTACAGTTTAGGTGTTTGACATTTTTAAAATTTGTCACAGCACCAAGAAACATTTTGAAGATTCTGAAGGCAGTAGTGGCAGTAATTCGTCTTTGAGGGTAAGGCCCTGCCATTACTTGGACAATGTTTTGATTGTAGCAGGTGTAAGCCAGGAGCTGGCAAAGCATCACAACCTTGTCCTAGAAATCCTTTTCCAAGTTCAGTCCACTAGTAAACAAATAGGGAAAGCAATTAACCCATTCTTAAGCTATAACGGATCTTGGAGTAATTTTTCATACCCAAATATGTCAAGAGGTTTTCCAAAACGGCAAATGAAAAGCTGCGTATGAAGAGTCATGGAGACAGCATTTATGTCAGCGAGGGATTGCCTTTTCCCCATTGGGACATTTAAAAGCAGCCATTCCAGTGCTGCCTTGGGCCAGGGGGTTTTTCAATTTGCCTTCCTCTGTCAATAGAATGGGCTGCCTATGGATCGGAAAGTCTTTGTGTCTGCACATATTAGCAAGAACTGGAGTTTTGGACACCAGTGTGCCTCTTTTGTGGTGTGCCTCTCAGCCCAGTAGATGGAATAATTCTGACATCGAATGCCAGTCTGCCTCCAGTCTGAAGAGACAAGTGCCTAGTGGAATGCAGATGCTCTGACTGACTTAAATGTAAGGCAGTTTTTTTTTATTTGCATTGCAAGCCTTTCAGGATCTTTCTCCAAGGGGCTTAAAGTTGATGATTAGGGATGAGCCGAACACCCCCCAGTTCAGTTCGCACCAGAACCTGCGAACAGACCTAAACTTCGTGTGAACTTTAGAACCCTATTAAAGTCTATGGGACTCGAACGTTCAAAATCAAAAGTGCTAATTTTAAAGGCTAATATGCAAGTTATTGTTCTAAAAAGTGTTTGGGGACCTGGGTCCTGCCCGAGGGGACATGTATCAATGCAAAAAAAACTTTTAAAAACGGACGTTTTTTCGGGAGCAGTGATTTTAATAATGCTTAAAGTGAAACAATAAAAGTGTAATATTCCTTTAAATTTCGTACCTGGGGGGTGTGTATAGTATGCCTGTAAAGGGGCGCATGTTTCCCGTGTTAAGAACTGTCCCTGCACAAAGTGTCATTTCTGCAGGAAAAAAAAAGTCATTTAAAAGCACTATAATGAATTGTCGGCTCCCCGTAATACAGAGAGCAGTCATTGAAAGTCATTTATAAAAAAAAAATGAGGTGGTGTTCCCCCCAAATATCCATACCAGACCCTTTATCCAAGCATGCAACCTGGCAGGCCTCAGGTAAAGAGGGGGGACGAGAGAGCGCCCTCCCTCCTAAACCGTACCAGGCCACATGCCCTCAACATTGGGAGGATGCTTTGGGGGTCTGCAAGGACAAGGGCCTCATCCCCACAACCCTGGCCGGTGGTTGTGGGGGTCTGCGGGCGGGGGGCTTATCAGAATCTGGAAGCCCCCTTAACAAGGGGACCCCCAGATCCCCCCCCCCTGTTTGAAATGGTAAGGGGGTACAAAAAGGGGGTACAGACACCATTGGGGAAAGTCCTTTATTAAAAATAAAAGAATAAAAAAAAGATTCCAGCGGTGGTAATCCACTCTTGCTAACCATGCGTCAGAGGGGGGCAGGGTCAGGTGACGGGTGTCCCGTCCTCCTCAGCTAAGACCTTATCAGGCTGTCGGGATTCCCGCAGTGTCTCCGTGGAGACAGGATGCGCTGCGCTGGACCATCGGGAGAGATCACCCATCGCTGGACCCGGAGAAGAGATCAGCCATCGCTGGATAGCAAGAGTGGATTACCACCGCTGGAATCTTTTTTTTTTTTTTAATAAAGGACTTTTCCCAACAGTGTCAGTGTGTTTTTTAACAATTTTTTACACTTTCTTTGTGAAATGGTAGGGGTACTTTTGTACCCCCTTACCATTTCAAACAGGGGGGGCGGGATCTGGGGGTCCCCTTGTTAAAGGGGGCTTTCAGATTCTGATAAGCCCCCCCCCGCCCGCAGACCCCCACAACCACCGGCCAGGGTTGTGGGGATGAGGCCCTTGTCCCCATCAACATGGGGATATGATGCTTTGAAGGGTCACAGACCCACAAAGCATCCTCCCAATGTTGAGGGCATGTGGCCTGGTACGGTTCAGGAGGGGGGGGGGGCGCTCTCTCGTCCCCCCTCTTTTCCTGCGGCCTGCCAGGTTGCATGCTCGGATAAAGGTTCTGGTATGGATTTTTGGGGGAAACTCCACGCCATTTTTTTTATAAAATTTGGCGTGGAGTTCCCCTTAAAATCCATACCAGACCTGAAGGGTCTGGTATGGATATTTGGGGGAAACCCGACATCATTTTTTTTTTAATTTGACGCAGGGTTCCCCTTGATATCCATACCAGGCCTGAAGGGCCTGGTAATTGAATTTGGGGGGAACCCCACGCTTTTTTTTTTTTTTTTATCAATGACTTTCAATGACCGTTCTCTGTATTATGGGGAGCCGACAATTCATTATAGCCGCGAGTGCTTTTAAATGACTTTTTTTCCTGCAGAAATTACAGTTTGTGCAGGGACAGTTCTAAGCACGGAAAACATGTGCCCCTTTACAGGCATACTATACACAACTCCCAGGTACGAAATTTAAAGGAATATTACACTTTTATTGTTTCACTTTAAGCATTATTAAAATCACTGCTCCCGAAAAAACTTCAGTTTTTAAAACTTTTTTTTGCCTTGATACATGTCCCCTGGGGCAGGACCCAGGTCCCCAAACACTTTTTATGACAATAACTTGCATATAAGCCTTTAAAATTAGCACTTTAGATTTCTCCCATAGACTTTTACAGGGTGTTCCACGGCTTTTCGAATTTGCCGCGAACACCCCAAACTGTTCGCTGTTCGGTGAACAGGCGAACAGGCAATGTTCGAGTCGAACATGAGTTTGACTCGATCTCGAAGCTCATCCCTATTGAAAAGGGAAAGCAGGATCCACTAACGGATCAGTTAGGCAATATATTTTCCGAAAATAAGTGCCTCAACTAGTATTGGCTCTATGGTACATTCCAGCGGTAGTTCTCATAGAGAGGCCTCTGAACACACAGCTTTTGGTATTTGTAACAATGTACAAAGGTGAAGTGATAAAAGGTGGATTCACAGTGCCATATGTTTTTTCCGTTGATGTTTGTCTGCCTCCAGTGTCCTTGATTATGAAGATTTGGACAGAACACGTTTTTGCCATATGGGTGCTTTCCACCTGCCCAAGAGGCCTTGGTTGTCATTCAGCACCACCAATCCTGTTTCCGGTCAAACAAGATCTTTTATGCCAACAATAATGGCAGCACCCCAATCCAGTGAGACTCTTAATAGCCTGGCGATTGAATCGACCGGACTAGAGGTGCAGGGAGGCTCATCCGAGGTGGTTCAGACCTTGGCAAAGACTACTCAGCAAAGTTTTGTCTCCTGTGTCCCCAGCTCTAGACATTTTTACGATCTGCACTTTAGGTTGGTCTGGCATACAACTCCATTGAATAAATGCTTCATGCAGGCCTTAATCCATATACGACCGCCAAGGAAATTCTTGTTCCCTTTATGGAACCTAGGCTTGGTTCTGAAAGCACTCATACAGGCATCCTTTGCTCCAATAGCTTCATTTCCATTGTGGTCCCTAGTGGTAAAACTAGTTCCTCTGACAGCAGTTGCTTCAGACAGAAGGATGTTGGAGGTTGCAGCACTTTTCTGCAAAGATTCCTTTTGTGTCTATTTTAGTGATACTACATCCATCTCCAAGTGGTATCCAGCTTCCAGGAAAACCTGGGGGCAGTCCCTCCAAGCATTCACATGGAGTTACTGAGTATACAGCAGGAAGCCTTCAGGTCCTTATACAAGTTGCTAACAGTGTACATGCAAAGACACAAAGAAAGTGGACAATCCTTTTCATTTCGCCGTCAGGTTCTTGAGTCATCTTCTATTGGTTCACCAGGGTGACTAGATTGGCATGCAGGAAGTGTGCCTTGCTGCTCAGGAACAGGGGCAAGCTTCTTCGAACTGAGGTGTGGCAGCCTTTGGGGCAGTTATGCCAGGATGTCAGTGAAGAGTATATGAGAGATGGCTAGCCCTTCATTGCAACTTTGCAAGCTAGGCGTGCAGTCGGCAAGTTCTGCAAAGTTTGGGACGTGACATACAAATTATTTTTGTCTTTGGCAGCTTTTCTGCGATTGTCAATGTTTCTTTTCATGTGTTCTCTCCCACCTTTTTATTTAGATAGTTAAATGCCATTGTGTGCTCACGTGAGGTATGGCCAGGAATATAGAAAATTGTTATCAAATACCCTAATTTTCCTTTCCTGGCCTATCCTCACGTCAGCACAGGACTCCCTCCCAAGTGGCCTGTCGCAGGCTAGATTATCAAACACATCAGTGGGGGAGGGGCTGTCTTTTATTCAGCTAGGAAAAGGTGGTCATGTGGGCGCCATATAAAGCGTTAACCCATTGTATGCTGACGTGAGGATAGGCCAGGAAAGGAAATTTTCCATAATACCACCCTGACCTGCCACTATATACCACCCTGACCTGGCTTTATATCACCCTAACCTGGCTCTATATATCACCCTAACCTGGCACTAAATACCACCCTTACCTGACACTATATACCACCCTAACTTGACACTATATACCACCCTGACCTGGCACTATATGCCCATTTAACTTGGCTCTATACATCACTATAACCTGACATTATGTACCACCCTGACCTGGCACTATATACCACCCTGACCTGGCACTATATAACACCCTGACCTGGCACTATATACCCACCTAACCTGGCTCTATATATCACCCTAACCTGGCTCTATATATCACCCTAACCTGGCTCTATATATCTCCCTAACCTGGCTCTATATACAACCCTAACCTGACACTATATACCACCCTAACCTGGCACTATATCACCTAACCTGCCAGTATACTACCCTAACGTCACTTGACGTCGACGTGTGGTGCGCTGCCCGCCCACCTGGGGGAGGAGGGGTGCCAGATATAGGATCCGCCTCGGGTGCCAAATGCTCTAGCTACGCCCCATGGCTTTGTAGTAGAAGAGTGCAGGCCTTACACCAATTGAAAATATTTGACGCATCTTGAAACGGAAAATAAGACACAGAAGACCCAGGATTGTTGAGAAGTTAGAATCCTATATCAGGCAAGAATGGTATAAAAGTCCTCTCCCAAAACTCCAGCAGCTGGTCTTCTCAGTGCCCAGACATGTACAGAGTGTTGTTAAAAGAAGAGGGGATGTTACACTGTGGTGAACATGGCCCTACCCCAACTTTTTTGAGACATGTTGCTGCCATCAATTTCAAAATTACCTTATTTTTTTCATAAAATTGTACATTTTCTCAGTTTAAACATTTGATATGTTTTCTATTTTTTATTGTGAATAAAATATGGGTTTATGAGATTTTCAAATCATTGCATTCTGTTTTTAAAGATTTTAAACAACATCATAACTTTTTTGGAATTGGAGTTGTACATTAGAACCTTCGATTCATATAAAAAAGCATGGCATAGCTGCCAGAATCCAACAGACTGCATGTAATCGGACCCCAGACTAGTCCTGTGGAAGAAGTAAACCAATTACCAGATCAGGGTATGAGGGTTCTATGAAAAAGCAAAATGTAGCTTTTTATTGGGTAGTTGTAAAACATCATGACAGCTTGTCACGGAACTCAATAACAACAATGACTGAAAAGCTGGCTCATACACCTGTGTTATGCTGTCATCTAATGTTTCCTTTTTCAGCTCGCAGTGGGAAAATGAGACATGAAATCTGATTTGTCGCAGATGCCTGCTTTGCTGATCTGTTGCAGATAAGTATTACTGCGCTGGAGAAGACCTTCCAACAAATTTGTTTACAAAAAAAAAAAAAACTGCTGCATACTCATTTTTCTTCCTGCTAGGTAAATGAGCCCCAGAGTGCATTTTTATTACCTCTGTAAGTACAATGCACTGGAAAGGCTCTCAAGGAAACGCTATATAAGCAAGCCTGTCAATCAGCGCACTGTTTATATAGATCATCGAAGCTGCAGGGACAGAGGTGTAGACTGCGGATGATGCTTGCAACATTTTATTTAAAAGTGCAATTTGAAAACAGTTAATCATACAGCTAATTCAGCTGTTTTTTAAATTGCACTTTAAAATAAATAATTTACTCTAGTTTATTAAAGTATTATGCTATGCAGGAGCACTCTGTCATTTATCTGTATCGACCTGAATGAATCTGACCCCTCCTTCTCATTTACATACTGCAAGCTACTGCAAGTCATTAAATATGCTTAAAGCTACATTTCATGCAAACAGCTAAATACAAACGCATTGATTTACTTGCTAGAGTATCTATTATTCTGTACAGCTCTAATCCAGCCCCCACCTCTGACAGGCAGGTCAGGTCAGTGACTTTGCTTGTATCTACAGGAGTTTAGCAATACAGCTTGGTCAGGACCCAGCCTCTGCTTGCTAATTGGACAATGAAAGAGTGGCAAGGCACTGAGGAGGTTATCCCTGTGCTCTTTCCTTCTGTAGGAATGCTCACAGCATGAGACAGAACAGCATGCCATAAAGCAGTGCAGTCCTGATTGGTGGTGACCCCCTTCCTCCTCCAGTGCTGCCCTGCAAAAAACAAAGGAAGCTACTCTACAGATATATGTATACAGTAATCAGGACTCTGTACAGGCTAATGAAGTTCCTCCACCCCAAACTAGCTCATCCATATCTTTATGGACCTTGCTTTGTACACTGGTACACAGTCATGTTGGAACAGGAAGGGGACATCCCCAAACTGTTCCCACAAATTTGATTGCATGAAATTGTCCAAAATGTATTGGTATGCTGATGCCTTAAGAGTTCCCTTTACTGGAACTAAGGGGCCAAGCCCAACCCCTGAAAAACTACCCCACACCATAATCCCCCCTCCACCAAATGATTTGGACCAGTGCACAAAGCAAGGTCCATAAAGACATGGATGAGCAAGTTTGGGGTGGAGGATCTTGACTGGCCTGCACCCGATAGAACACCTTTGGAATGAATTAGAGCGGAGACTGCTAGGCAGGCCTTCTGGACAGCCTTCCTAAAAGAGCTGAAGCTGTTATAGATGCAAAGGGTGGGCCAACTCAATATTGAACCCTACGTATTAAGACTGGGATGCCAGTAAAGTTCATGTGCGTGTAAAGGCAGGCGTCACAATACTTTTGGTAGTATAGTGTGTGTGTGTGTGTGTGTATGTATATATATATATATATATATATATATATATATATATATATATATATATATATATATATATATATATATTTATGGTTGAAGCCCTATGGCCGACACGTATCTGAAGGGAAATAACTTAACCAATAAGATCTATAACATGAAAAGGGAGACCTGAAGTGTGCCTTGGTCTATGGCCGGTACGCCAGAAATAAGGGGGCATACCCTGATTAGAAATGAGTATTTGATGGGGGTGATGTTGTGAGAAATGCCCTTAAAAGGGGGAATGGGAGGGTGGGTATCGCGCACCGGAACCGACGAAGACCACAGGTGAGTGGGCCGGTTAAATACCCTCCCGGGCTCCTCCCATAAATTCAGGCCACCATGTTGGCCTTCCACTTATGGTTGAAGCCCTATGGCCGACACGTATCTGAAGGGAAATAACTTAACCAATAAGATCTATAACATGAAAAGGGAGACCTGAAGTGTGCCTTGGTCTATGGCCGGTACGCCAGAAATAAGGGGGCAAAAACTGAGGTAGGGTTTGAAGATATTTATTGCCTTTTAGTATTGACTACTGCGTGAGCTGGGCGAAGGCCCGTGATATTTCCGCCTGTGGGTCATGTATATACCGGGTGAAGCAGGCTGACTTCCATCTGCCGAGTCTCTGAATGATGTGGCCTGGGACCCCCTGCTGTGAGGCGGCTGAGGCGGCCCCGATCCGAAAAGAGTGACCGGAGTACTCGCTGGGGTTGAGGCGTAGGTTGCGGAGGAGAATTCTTACGTGTGTCATGAACTGACAGGTGCTCAAGGGTTTGACTGGAAAAGGCAGAAGGGGATCGGTGTCCCTTTGTTCTGGCAGGAGTGAGAGCAGGCGGTTGAGAACCGTTACTGGGCACCAGGCATTGCCGGTTCTGTATAGATGGATGTCCACCCCGTGGCCAGCTTGCTGAGTCTTGGAGACGTTGAGGTGGAGCACGAAGTGATCTTGATGGCGAACTAGGTGGCGTCTGCACAGGGTTTGGCTGGTCGAGCTGTTACGGGTGAATTCGCTGGGACGTAAGAACCCATAGTAGGCCAGGTAGATGGCGGCTTGTATGACCTGGCTGAGGAGGACACCAAAGGGGGAACCAGCGAGTATGGCGGACATCTCGCGGAAGATGGCGCCAGTGATGGGGCGACGTCTGGTTCTGTTTGCTGGTTGCTGCTTCTGGACGCCGCGTAGGACGGCTCGGACGACGTGGGACGAGAAGACAGACGGTCTAGTAGGATCTTGAAGGGCCAAAAAGTGCTGTATGCCGGCCAGGTATAATTGAAAGTATCTGCGGGGGCCAAGGGCCAGCGAACCAATGGAGGCCAAATATGGCCGCGAAGCCCGTGTAGGCCGCGGCATCTGTCACCACCTGTGGTGAGAAGGGTGAGACGGCCGGGATAAACATGGATATCCCGTTCCACGAGGAAAGGAACTCTTCCCACATCGCTAGGTCTGCTATGGCCGCGGCGTCCAGTTTGAGGATCTGATCGGGGTCTTGTGCCTGTGACAGGTGGACTAAGAGTCGTGAAATGAAGGAACGACCTTGAGGGACGATCCGCATGGCAAAATTGAGCATGCCAAGTAGTGACTGGAGCTGTCGTCTTGTGCACCCTCTCGTGCGGGTGAAGTCCTGAAGAACTGCCCTGATGCGGGTCAGCTTGTCGAGGGGTAGGCTGGCCTGCATGGAGCATGTGTCCAAGACAACTCCGAGGAAGGTGATGGAGTGTGCGGGTCCGTCGACCTTGTGCTCGGCTATGGGGACATTGATATTCTGGAAGACGACTCTTAATTTGTCGAGGTCTACTGGTGAAACGTTAGGCTGCTCTATCAGTAGGAAGTCATCTAGGTAGTGGATGACTTCTGTGCATTGGGCCTTGTGTAGGAGAATCCAGGTGAGGGATTGAGCGAACGTGTCGAAGAGCCAGGGGCTACTTTTGGAGCCGAACGTGAGCTTGGTGGCGAAGTAGTACCTGTCTCTCCACTTGATACCGTGCCAACACCAAAGAGACGGGTGAATCGGCAGAAGTTTGAAGGCGTCCGATATGTCGGCTTTGGACAGCCAGGCCCCTGTGCCTGCTTTGAGGATGGCCTGGATCGCCAAGTCGACGGAGGCGTATTTTAAGGAGAACTCCTCGGAGGGAATTAGGGAGTTGAGGCTGGGGACGTGGCAAGAATGAGGCGCAGACAGGTCGTACACCAAGCGAACTTTATTTGAGAATTTGCCCTTGACAAGCCCAAGAGGGCTGACTCTCCAGGTGTTGAAGGGGGGTTGTGTGAAGGGACAAATGACGAAACCTCGCTCCAGCTCGGCTAGGAGTAGTTGGTCTATGGCCTGCTCGTCGGTGGCCGCTGATCTGAGATTCCTACACTCGTAAGTAGTGTGGGGCAGGGAGACAAGGCCGGTATGGAAGCCCGCCGTGAATCCTTGTATGAGGAACGTGGCTAGTGAGGGGATGGGGTGTGAGTCCAGATAGACTCCTAACCATGGATGTTTATGCGGCTCAGTCACAGATTTTTCGGTTTGAGCTCGCATAGATTTTTCGGGTGCGCCCTGTGGCATACGACGCACACGTGGAGCAACCTGCATTGGCTGAAGTTACACGAGCCGTAGTTGTAATTATTGCAGATGGCCGCTCCTCCCATGGTCCGGACGGGGCGTCCGAGTTTGTCGAGCTGGGGTTTCTGTGTCGGTGCTGGCGGGTTTTGTGCTGGAGCCGAGGTCGAGGGAAACTCGACCGAGTGGCGGAGTGTTGCACTGGAGCACCAGGCGGCGGTGTGCGTGGAGGATTGGCAGACTGCGCACAACGGTGAGCGCAGACCGGCGAAATGGCGACAGAATAATTCTGTGTCCATTAGGCTCCAATCTGTGGGTGACTGGAATTGCGCCATTCTGGCGGCTGCTTTTGCGGAAAAGGAGCGGTGGTAGTCATAAAATGAGAACCCGCCGTATTTGTAGCCCAAATCTACCACGGTGTGGAGATATAAATCCAGCTCTTCCCTTCTGCCGGGGGAAGCTGAGCATATGATGTCTCTAAGCATCCCAAATGACAACGCAAATTCTGGGACGGACAATTTGCGGTTGAGTCTGGGGTCTTTAGCTTTGAGGACCACCGAGACATCTCCCCAGGTATAGGCCTTGTTTTCGGCTAGGTCGTGGACTGAAATGAGAAGGGAGGCGAGGTTGACGTCCTTGCCATCCAGTATGTCCTTCTTAATGCTGGCTGGAACCAGGTGTGCTGGGCAGACCAGGGGACATGTCCCTGCGGTACCTGTGGCGACTGTTGTAGGTGGCTGTATCGCGGCGGGGCCGGGGACGGTCGGGGCCGGGTGAGATTCGAGGAGAGTCACTCTGGCTTGGACGTCCGTGACTGTGTTCGCCAAGGACGACACCATGGTGTGGAGTTGTGTTATGGCCGCAGATATAGACTGGAGGGAGGCTTGCTGAGTGCTGGGCCCTGCCATGGCAGGAGGAGGAAACAAGAGCCTGAAGAGCTCCGCCTTCCTGGCCGTGGCGGGGAACGGCACGCCCCTGCGTCTAAGTTCTGCCGTCAGTCTGGGGATGGTCCATCCCCTGAGGGACTGGATGCTGTCACTCATGGACACTGGGGAACGTGACAAGGGGGCGGTGAGATCCTCGCTGCCCGCTTGCGACATGGTCCTCGGATGGGCTGTGCCCTGAGGCGATGTCTTGAGGCGTCTGAGGTCGTAAGAAGGTCGACCGGAGCTGTTCAAGGGGATGAGATAAGCCAAGACTGTTTCTTTCCTTGTGTAAACATACGTACCCAACTGCTGTGCTCTGGGAAGGACAAGTGTGCGTACGTACGTGGACGTGCGTACACGGTAAGTTTTTATATTTTACCTGGAGAAACACCGTCCAACCTGTGCAGGGTGGACCTACTGAACTTGGACTGACCTAGGGAAGGAAAAATAAAGAGAACTGGTGAAGTGTGCCTCGTGGGGTGTGTCCCCCGTCTGTGCATATACACTACTTATATTTATTTTTTTTTTTTTTTTTTTTTTTTTTTACTTTTTTTTTTTTTTTTTTTTTTTTTTTTTTTTTTTTTTTTTTTTTTTGAGTGAAATGAGAAACGTTTGTGCCATGTCGTGGGCGCAAGGTGTCGTTTTATGAGTGTGACTGCTGATTGCCGAGTTTTTTGGAATGAAATGAGGCCAACTCGACTGGGGTACGTTGAGGCGAACTGATGCATGGTAGATGCCATCGGATTCGGATCAGGACGTTTTTGTGTGACAGCGAACTGATCGGCATGACAGAAGTATGAAACGGTCGAGCCGCGATGGCGGCTGTAGACGAACCAGACTTCTGGAGCATGTACTGAAATGAGGCCAACGGATGTTCAGGGCGCATCGGTCCGAACCGGTGCGCAGCGCGACTGGGTTCGAAGCGAGGTGCGGCCTGGCGGTGAGAGAAATGAGGGGAACCATTCCCTGAGGTGCTGAACGGTCGGTCGGGTCTCACGACCGACGGCGAGCAGACTCAGGGGTGGTTGCTGAAATGGGGCCGACAAACCTGGGGTACGTTGGAGGCGAAGACCGATCCGCAAAGGTGCGACCGGTTTCGAATCAAAACGTGACTCGTGAGGTGAAATGTTTTCCTCGTGACAGAGGCGCCGAGCGGTGAGCCTAAAAACTTTTCGACTGACAGCGACCGTACTTCTGGAGCACGGAATGAAATGGGGCCTGGGAGCACCTTGGGGCGTGCCGGTACGAATCGAGGCACCGGGGTGCGCCTAGACTGGAATCGGAACGTAATACGTGACAGTGAAATGATGCCATGACAGAGGTGTTTTTTCGACCGGTGAGTCGAGAAATTGCGGCTAACGGCCGCTCCCTGGGTCATGTATTGAAATGGGGTTCCACTGCTGGGACATGCCGGGACGAATCGGATGTGGCTAGATTCGAACGGCGTGTCGGTGCAGGACCGTGAAATGGTGAAATGACTGAAATGTTTTTTTGAAATGGCTGAAATGTGACCGTATGGCATGATACTGCGACTGATTCCGAATCAGGTGATGCGTAAGCGACCGGCTACTGTATGCAGATAGCGGTACGGATGCAACGTACGGGTACTAATGGAATGACTTGTGCGTATGTGAACAGCGAGATTCGTGACAAGGTAAGTAACGTTCATAAGTGAAATGGTGGTCAAACGAGACCCCTACCTGCGGCAGCCGAGCCAGATACAGTGTACAAAACCTTCGAACGAGAGCAATCCACGAGACGTCTGGCACTCACGAACGCTAGCGAAATCGAGTAGTCGGCTTAGTGACGTAGTATATCGCGCACCGGAACCGACGAAGACCACAGGTGAGTGGGCCGGTTAAATACCCTCCCGGGCTCCTCCCATAAATTCAGGCCACCATGTTGGCCTTCCAATATATATATATTTTTTTTTTTTTTTATTGCATATTTTTATTTTTTTTATTGCATATTATTGGATTTTTGTAATTAAGGCCTCGTTCACACTGGTGTACTCAATCGTACACTCATGCAACAGCTGTGTTTTTTCTGCATGGGAATGCAGGGGTGTTCTGTGCATCCCTGAGTTGACAGTCCAATTCATATCTGATGGGACACAGCAGCTGCACAGACACAGCAGCTGCTCACAATTTGACAGTCGTATGCGTGCAAATGCGTGTCCCCAAATGTAGACAGCGTTTGCTCTGGGACACACACCAGCACATTGTCAAATTAAGAACAGTGGCTGTGTCCGTACAGCTGCTGCATCCCAGTTGACATGAATGGGACTGTCTGCATGCGAATGCACAGGACACCTGTGCATCCCTGCGTGGACAAGCACAGCCTTTGCATGGTCACAAAGTGGAGTTTCACCATTGCACACTTAGGCCTCATTCACACGAACAGCAAGGGGGGTGTTAAAACAGGCAGTTGAGCCGTGGTTTTAGTGCCCCCCAACCACCCACCTAAAGGATAACATGCAGCTGCTTGGGGTCTTGCTCATGAAGGCTCCTTGAACCTCCTTTAGGGAAAGGGAGCCTTGACTGCTGGAAGCATGGCATCACTGTGGGTGTGAAACTAAAAGGGATGTTCAGTAGCTCCCTTAGGATTGGCTACAAAGACCTGAGGTGACTTGGTGGAGCCTGAACTCTAAAAACAGGCTACACTGGGGCACGTCCAACTGCTCTGAGAAGATTCAGCTGTCACAAGAGTTGCCCATCCTCCCGCTTGTTTTCATGTTTTGTCACAGCTTTACTGGCGGTTTTGACCTTGCCAGCATTTGAAGTTGCTTTATGAGCTATGCCCTCAAGTAAAGTTGGGTCAGTCTAATGCCTGTCTGGCACTGATGGTAAGGACAGGCCTCTTAGACTAAATGAGTTTATGTTTTATGGGTGCTCAAAGTATAACTGTAACTGGCAATGTTGTTTGGTACATTTGGAAAATTGTTACTTTTGCAAAGTTCAATAAAGTTGTGGCCTTGCCTTATTTCCAAGTGGTTGTAAAGCCTAAACATTTTTACCTTAATGCATTCCTTGCATTAAGGTAAAAAACGCTTAGGTGTCAGCATCGCCCAACCCAACCTTTTACTTACCTGAGCCCTCATTCGATGCAGCGCCATGCACGTCTGCAGCTCTTCTCTTCCCTCACTTCCGGGTCTCGCTGGCTTTGCTGGGGCTCTGGGAGCCATTGGCTCCCACTGCTGTCAATCAAAGCCAGTGTCAGGGCAAAATAAAAAAGAAATAAAAAATACATATGCAGTACATCTCTGCAATACATGCACACCTTGCCATGCTTTATCCGTTTAAAGACTCTGCAAGTACAGAAAAATACAAGGTATTGTGCCAAAAATGCACTCAGCTTCTAAGTCAGGCTTTAGGCTGATAGCACACAGCATTTTGTGGACGTTGTCAGTTCTCCCAGTTTTCTCCTGGCAAACTACTCAATCCACCTACCTTCCCATCTCCACATAGTAATAGCCAATCATTCTGTAGTCCCAAGACAAGCATTAGGAGGGCTAATTACTGTCCATGAGATAACATGGGAAGTGTGTAAAGGACACGTTACAGCTAATGTGATTTCTAAAGCAGGCCATAGATGGTTTGAATGTCGGCTGGTTTTCTGCTGATTCAGACCATGTATGGGCAGGCTGAATGTACCCAAGCTGATCGATCGAGCAGGCTCAATGTACCCAAGTTGATCAATCGATCAACTTGGGTATAACCAGCCTGTCGGATGTTATAGCCGCTAGCAATAATCACTGTGTTTTCCTGGCGGGGACGGCTTCCACGGGGGCACCCACGTAGGCTCGCTCCCGAGTTCCACTGCTGCGTCCATTGACACAGACAGCAGCGGAACAGCTTTTGATTGACAGCAGCGGGAGCCAATGGCACCCGCTGTTATCAATCTGTCCAATGAGGAGTGGGACAGCTGCTGGAGCTGCTGCCCTCGTGCACATTGCTGGATCGGATCAGGCTCAGGTAAGAAAAAGGGGGGTCTTGGAGGGAGCTGCAGCACAGAAGTTTTTTTACCTTCATGTATGGAATGCATTAAGGTGAAAAACATTAAGACTTTACAACTACTTTAAAACAATGGCCTTTTTTTTTTTTTTGCTGTCTATGTCCCCATACCCACACCGTGTCTCCAACAGAGATGCAGTTGCAATGAAAACCTGACAGTGATTTGATCCTCAACAGAAAAAAGTGTTAATGTCCTTGCATGTTCACTCATTGGAGGGATTTCTCCTTGTCTCCTGGGTGCCCCTGGAATCTCTATCACTAGGACACGAAAGAAAAGGAAAGCTTACTCACCCTGACATAGGGTCTAACCCTTACTGATCTGTCAAAAACAAAGAGCCCACTTTATGTGAAATTTGTCATCCGTCATCATATAAAATAAATGTCTGTATACTAATGACAGGGCTATATGGTTACTCCTAATACATGCAAAGCCTTGTGGACCAGTGCCCAGGGCAGCAGGGTAGGAGAGGGAAGTACCAAGCCTCAACATTTTCTGATAGTGATATATTTTCCCTTATTTTCCTTCCTTCTTCTAGTCACCTCTCATGGTTATTGGTTACATTCAGCAAGAGAACTGTAGAAGGAAGGGGTGGTGACAGGGTCACTTTAAGTTGGCCAAACAATCCGAATAGATGATTTTTTATCTTATGCCTTTAAAATTACCAAAACTATAATATAGGGGAATATTAGGGAGATCCATACACTGAGCAATCTCTGGAAGCTGCCATGAGTATGGCTACCTATAGAAATAAATGGGGCTTGTGTAGAATGAAACAGATCTGGATAGGTCCGTGTTGGTGGTAAAATTGCTGGATCAAGGCCAATGGTAAGTATAAACCCAGACCTCCTGTAGGGACTGGGGAGCTTATTTGAGGACAACCTCACCATAAGTGAAGTTCTCCTTTAAGGATTTTAACATGCATGGTCAGCTGTAGAGGCTCAAAGCAGCGGTTAGGATTTTCCCAGCGTCCAATCAGAATGTAAAAGCATGATATTCATTGTAATACAGTCAGAGAGAAGGTGCTGATTTGTTTTGTTGGTTATATATTATTAGCGATTTAGAAGTGGCTTCCCAAGGAGTTTGATTACTGAAGAGTTTGATTACATAGGAGAGCACAAAGCAGCCTTAATCTGACAGTGATCTATCCATCCATTCATATACAGCTCAGCTCTAAGCACAATGGATCCTTGATTATCCGCGCTAATGGCGCTGAATAGTCGATAAGCACCGTTTATAAAAATTACGTTTTTAATTACCGAGAAATACTACAAACAGCTCTTCAAATCTAAATGAATTCAAGGAGAAAAAAGTTATTTCCCCACACATAAATGCCCGTGATTAACAGACAATGGGCAATTTTGTTTTAATACAATCTGTCTACAAATTAAGTGTATTTTACTAACAAGCTATGTAAGTTGTTATTAGGAGGGTTATAAAAGGCAATCCAAAAACAAACAAACATGCAAAAAGTTACATTATGTATACAAAAGAGCTGCTGGTAACAGTTACAGATTTATATTAACATGAACTGAGCTGGTTCTGGAATGCAAGTATTAAGGCCACTGTCACACTGAGGCGCTGGCCGCATTGGTGGTAATTCACTTCTAGTTTTAGCGGCACTTTACTGTCGTTTTAGCTGTGCTTTTCGGCCGATAGCGGGGCGTTTTTTAACCCGCCGCTAGCGCCCGAAAAAGGGTTAAAAGTGCTGAAACGCTTTGCACGTGCTTTGGCAGCGCTGGCCATTGATTTCAATGGCAGGGGCGTTTTGGGGGCGCTGTATTTTACCGCTCCTAAACCGCCCCAAAGATGCTGCTTGCAGGACTTTTTTTTCCAGAGTTTCCAGAGTTTTTCAGAGTTTTGATCCTGCCAATAGATTCAGTTATAACTTCCTCCAGAAGGGTGACAACACTGTTTGTTCTGCAATTAAATCATTGCATTGTTACCCTGTGGACATTTAGTTTTAGATAGAACTGAAGGAAGCAGTTTTTGGAACAAGGGGTTACAAGGTAAGAAGGTGACAGCTGGAGGCACCACCCTGAAACACAGTTAATTTGGACATCAAACTTTGATTTAGTTTTAGTCATAGTCTTTTGACTAAAATGCCATTTTAGTTTTAGTCGTATTTTAGTCATCTAAATTGTTATAGTTTTAGTCGTATTTTAGTAGACTAAATTCTCCAGTGCATTTTAGTCGTCTAACATCTCCAGTACCCACCTGAACGTCCGCTTTCCTCAGACTCCGCCTGTCTGTTAAAGCCCCAGCCCCCTGACTCTATTGGAAAGCTGTATTGGCTGAGAGATGCGGGCTCCCTCTGTCTGTCTGCTGCCTGGGAGTTCTGGAACAACACCCTGCAAATCACAGAAAAGAAACTCCTCTGTTGGATTTGTGTCTGTCTGGATGTGACGTGATGAGTGTTTCCCCTCCCAGGGAGGTAGCAGTGCTTAGCATTGTGTAAAAAAACAGCCTCCCTAGACTGTCCTGTTCTCTGCCCTGTGCACTCCCTCACTCCTATTTACATCCGCACCCCCACTTGCAGCTCACCTCCCCATCCCCAAAGTATATTGCACACTGTTCTGTGCACTCCCTCACTCCCATTTACTTCCCCCATCCCCACTTGTAGGTCACCTCCCCATCCCCAAAGTATAACGCACCCTGCCCTGTGCACTCCCTCACTCCCATTTACTTCCTCATCCCCACTTACAGCTCACCTCCCCATCCCCAAAGTATATTGCACACTGCCCTGTGCACTACCTCACTCCCATTACTTCCCTATGCACTTGCAGGTGACCTCCCCATCCCCAAAGTATAATGTACCCTGCCCTGTGCACTCCCTCACTCCTATTTACTTCCCCCATCCCCACTTGTAGGTCACCTCCCCAACCCCAAAGTATAAAGTACCCTGCCCTGTGCACTCCCTCACTCCCATTTACTTCCCCCATCCCCACTTGCAGATCACCTCCCCATCCCCAAAGTATAATGTACCCTTCCCTGTGCACTCCCTCACTCCCATTTACTTCCCCATCCCCACTTGCAGGTCACCTCCCCATCCCCAAAGTATAATGCACCCTGCCCTGTGCACTCCCTCACTCCCATTTACTTCCTCATCCCCACTTGCAGGTCACCTCCCCATCCCCAAAGTATATTGCACATTGCCCTGTGCACTCCCTCCCATTTACTTCCCCCATCCCCACTTGCAGGTCACCTCCCCAACCCCAAAGTATAATGTACCCTGCCCTGTGCACTCCCTCACTCCCATTTACTTCCTCATCCCCACTTGCAGCTCACCTCCCCATCCCCAAAGTATATTGAACATTGCCCTGTGCACTCCCTCCCTCCTATTTACTTCCCCCATCCCCACTTGCAGGTCACCTCCCCATCCCCAAAGTATAGTGTACCCTGCCCTGTGCACTCCCTCCCTCCCATTTACTTCCCCCATCCCCACTTGTAGGTCACCTCCCCAAACCCAAAGTATAATGTACCCTGCCCTGTGCACTCCCTCACTCCCATTTACTTCCCCCATCCCCACTTGCAGGTCACCTCCCCATCCCCAAAGTATAATGCACCCTGCCCTGTGCACTCTCTCACTCCCATTTACTTCCCCCATCCCCACTTGCAGGTCACCTCCCCATCCCCAAAGTATAATGTATCCTGCCCTGTGCACTCCCTCACTCCCATTTACTTCCCCATCCCCACTTGCAGTCTGGCATTACAGCCAATAGAGTTTACTGTCTTTTTCATTTTTTTTATTATATTTTAAAGTTGCACTTCTGTTTGTCAAAAAGCAATATTTTTGTTTGTTTATGAAACTTTTTTTTAGGTTTTATTTAACGGCTAAATCTGTGTCTTTAGTGCATGTTCAAACCTTAATACCATAAATAATAATATGTTATTAGATTTTTACTCCAGGAGTATATAATGAGTTTGGAAATACTTTAGAGAAATGCTTAAATAATGCATTACAATGTAACTAAACCCATTAGATTTTAGTCAATTAAAATGCACTGGAGATTTTAGTCAACTATGATGAAAATATTTTCATCTACAAAATTAACACTGCCCTGAAAGTGGTAGAATTTGTCTCAACCCTTTCCCTGGCATTTTTTTCTGGACAGCTTGGTACGCATGTAAATGTGGAGAAAATATAAATAAGGGCATTTAAAAAAAAAAAAAAAAAGGGAATTAATTCACTGAATACTATCATTCAAGGTATTAACCACATACAGATAAAGGATAACAATAGTTTTTGGAATAGTTGGCCTTTAAGTCCCACCCCCTCCTGTTGCTAAGCCCCACCCCAACTTTCAACTGTTAAATATCAGAGCTCTTTGTGCCAACTAAAGTTCTACCATTTGAGGGGTGATGGACAGGGAGCAGGGCTTAGAAAAGGGAGGGGTGGGGCTTAATCTTGACTTGGACAGAGGTCAAGACCTCAATGTACAGCCTGGGCTTTGGATCAAAAAGACACCACTGCACTACTAGGATTGATTAGATCAGAGGTCTCCAAACTTTCTAAACAGTGGGTCAGTTTACTGTCTTTCAGAATTTAGGGGGGCCAGACTGTGGCCCGTGGAAGTAGAAAATGCCCTATTATTGGATTTAGTGGGAGGAATAGTGCCCCATCAATGTTGTCAGTAGGAGCAATAGTGCCCAATTATAGGTATAAGTTGGAGGAATTGTGCACCAAGGGCCAGATTAAGGCAAGTAAAAGGGCCGCATCCGGCCCCAGGGGCCACAGTTTGGAGACCCCTGGATTAGATAAAATAACATAGGGACTTTAGGAATCACAAGCTGAAATCTCAGAAGGCAAGAATACATTTGTGGGATTTTTGGGCTGTTGCACAATGCCCCATGCTGTATAGACATTAAGACGGCCCTTGACTGGGCAAATGGTAAGAGGGTCAGCTGGTGCCTCCCCAAGAATTACAAGCAGTAAGATTTATTACCATCCCTAAATGCAAGCATGTGCTTTTAGAATCCATGAAGACCTCTGTGAATTGGCAGATGAGTGTTCCCTTTTCTATGTAGAGAAGGTCACTCCCACAGAGATTTCTAAAAAAAAAGTTGGTCCAGATGAAAAATGAATGCACTGTATACTTAATGTCCTTGTGTTCTGGTCAGTTCAATTTAAAGCAGCCAAACCACATGGGTCATTACAAGGAAGAAGCAGATGAGCAAGTGAGCTAAACAGAGATTTGCAGAAAATTCACTGCAACCAAACACAGGTGTCTCAACTTTACATACACACATTTTCATAGATCCACAAAGCCTCATCCCAGTGAATTGATAATAGCCCATGTACTGGCTGGTTCACATAGTGTTAGGGTCTGTTTACTAGGCTTAGTATACCTGTTAATGATTAGCATTGCTGCTTTGCAGCATTAGAGCCTGGGGTCTAAATCTGCCTACAACACTCTATCTTTGGGGGCTGTATGAGCTCTTTAGAGCTCTAATTTCCCTTAAAAATCCAAAACAGGCTGGCTATTTCTAAGGTTTCTCCCTGTACTTTTTTGCATCTACGTAGAGGAATATTGAGTATGGGTAACAGAAGGACGTGGTACCTTTATGTGGCCTTAGGGTCTCTGCATGGGGTTTGTATGTTCTCCTTAGACTGGTGTGGGATTCCCTGGGTATTGCTCCCATAGTGAACACAAATGACTGAAGCTTGTGTGATTTGGGGACAATGATGTGTATGCTCCCTAGACTGATGTGACTGTTTCTGTGAGTTGTCTATGTGTGGATACAATTGAAATAAGTTTATATGATTATAGGCAATTATTGATAGTATTATTTATTGTTAGTCGTTGCAGCATCTGTTTTGTTGCATTATCTGAATAGCTAATTTTACACTATTAGTAAACCAATTTCTGTATATATATGTGTGTGTGTACAAAATGTTTATTTATACAGTAAATCTATATATATATTCACAGTATATATATATATATATATATATATATATATATATATATATATATATATATATATATATATATATATATATATATATATATATATATATATATATATATATATATATATATATAGATATAGATATATATATATATATATATATATATATATATATATATATATATATATATATATATATAGATAGATATATATATATATATATAGTAGATATATATATATATATATATATATATATATATATATATATATATATATATATATATATATATATATATATATATATATATATATAGCTATAGCTATACAGTAGATATCTATCTATCTATCTATCTACTGCATCTCTCTCTCTCTCTCGATTATAGAAATCCAGCATGGTGTGCTTACATCTACATGAATTACACCTTGCCTATGCTAAACATCACCTCCATCACACTGATTATAGAAGCAGACGGAGCATGCACAGTGTGTGACAGATGGATGTGATGCAGACACATTTGCACACTTTTGCTCACTCTCTACTACTAGGCTCACCTATGATTCCTGGCATCTGTCATCATTCATATCTCATGCTGCCCAGCATACCGGACCCATCATCAGCAGATGGGCATCACATTGCACAGACAGGGACTAGGACTACAACATCACGATGTGAACTGTAGCATTGCATGCTTTGCTGTACACACACGCTGCGAATCATCCCGCACTGACAACGCTCCCTGCGACACTGTTGCACATCCCCCCCCCCCCCCATCATCTTCCAGCTGTCATCCCACATCTGCCCCTCATTAACAGTGCCAGCTTGCCCACCTCCACTAGCCCCTGATTGCCCTGTACTGCCAGCAGTCCTTGCTAACTTCTAACATTCTGCTTGCCCTGTAAACTCTCAGCAATCCATCCCTGTGAAACAGTCCCTAACAATATGCAGCCTTCCCAATCAATACAGCACTTTATATCAGGTGTGATCCAACAGTCCCTGTGTGCCCTGAATGAGTCCCTAGAAAGGACTCCACTTGGATGGCCAGTCTCCATCAGTAGCCTGCCCTGCTTCATTCTGCACCATCAGTTCCTGTGTCGGTGTCCCTGGTCCTGATGTCAGCCTCAGCATCCCAGACTGGGTCCCTGCCTTGTCCCCTCTGCCAGTCCCTGCCTTGTCCCCTCTGCCAGTCCCTGCCTTGTCCCCTCTGCCAGCCCTACCTGCAGTCCAGGTGAGTGGTGATCTCCGGTCCAGCGGAGTGGCAGAGATGCTGGAGTCACCCCGGGGCTGCTCTCCTTCATCTCAGAGCTGGGATTAGGAGAATTCCCTCCTCCCTCCCATCCCTTCCCCTCCCTTCTCTTCAGTCTCACTCACTCCCTTCTCATCTCTTAATCGCTCTGCAGGAGGAGGGACCTGGAAGAGGCTGCAACACTGGAGCCTGGGAGGGGGGGATCAAAGTGCTACTGGGGGCATTAACCCCTACACTGCACCACTGGAGCCACAGAAAGGGGCACAGGGGATTAACCATTGCACTACAGGATGACATGATTAACCACTGCACTGCAGTGAGAAGCGAAAGGGGAGAGCATGAGGGTATTAACTATTGCACTGCAGCCAAATAAAGGGACCCCAGCAGGCATGAAACAGGGGCCAAGCAGAGTTAATTAACCATTTCACTGCAGACACTTACAAGGTGAAATGATTAACCACTGCACTGCAGAGAGAAGCAAAAAGGGATAGCATTAGTGTATTGTATTGCGCTGCAGCACTGGAGCCACATAAAGGGACCAATGCAGGCATGCAAAAGGGGGACAGGTACTGTGTATTAACCATTGCACTGCAGCCCTGGAGCCAGATACAAGGAATAGGATGAAAGTATTAACCTCTGCACTGCAGCCCTGGAGCCAGATACAAGGAATAGGATGAAAGTATTAACCTCTGCACTGCAGCACTGGAGCCACATAAAGGCAAGCATGCAATAGGGGACAGGTACTGTGCACTAACCATTGCACTGCAGTCAAAGGAATAGGGTGAGAGTATTAATCTCTGCACTGCAGCACTGGAGCCAGAAAAAGGGAACACTGCTGGCATGCAAATAGGGGGCAAGTACTGTGTATTAAGCATTGCACTCCAGCACTGGAGTCACATAAAGAGACGCCTGTAGGCATGCAACAGGGACAGGCACTGTGTATTAAGCATTGCACTGGAGCCAGTTACAGGGAACAGAGTGAAATTATTAACCACTGCACTGCAGTGAGAGAGAAGAGCAAGAAAGGAAAGCATGGATGTAATAACCATTGCACTGAAACATTTAATCCAAGATTAAGGGACCACTGTAGAGATGTGTAACAGGGGCCAGACAGGGTAGATTAACCATTGCACTGCAGTCGAATGTCAGGAATAGGATGAGAGAATTAACTCTGCACTGCAGCACTGGAGCCAAATAAAGGGACCACTGCAAGCATGCAGCAGGGAACAGGCAGTGTGTATTAACCTCTGCACTGCCGCACTGGAGCCAGATAAAGGGAACAATGTGAAATTATTAACCACTGCACTGCAGAGAGATGGGGATAGCATGAGTGTATTATCCCTAGCACTGCAGCACTGGATCTACAAATCATGAATAGGATGAGAGTATTACATTTAAGAATGCAGCACTGGATCTGCATATCATAAATAGAATGAGGGTATTAAACCCAGGACATCTGTGCTTTATCTATAATACAGTGAATAGAATGAGAGTATTAAATTCAGGACTACAGCAATGAAAAAAACTGTACAGGGGTAGGTAGGGTTAGGAAACTAATAACCACTGCAGCACCAGAGCCAACCTCATGGTAAAGGGAGAGACAAGTGTCCTATCTTGTATCGGGCCCTAGTCCTGCAGTGTTTGATACTCCCATCCTATTCCCTGTATATAGGCTTTAGCAGACTTAAAACCCTCCTGGTGTTCCCTATAACCGCTTTCAGTTCTCCTGCATAGACCAATCTAACCCTGTATGTGACTCCAGTGCTGCAGTGATTGAGTATACATTTACACTGCAGGACTTGTGGTCAATACAGGGATAGGTTGAAAGTATTTGTCTGCAGTTTAGACTAATACAGGGACCAGGCTGGGGGTATTAACCTCCACAGTGCAACATTGAAACCAAAAAATCTTACTTGATTGCTCAATGCTTGACTTTCGAACATTATTATATACTATAGTACCAACTATCTTTCCAAACTGAGGAGCCCATTAAGGCCCCATCACACTGGGTGTTTAGTCCCAGTGCATGAGGCTCCTGTGTTTAGGTGCACTTAGGGACAAATGCCTGGAACACAAGAAGCCTGCATTCAGGGGCATTATGTCCCTGGATGCCTACTGCCCTAAACGATTGTACTGCTAGGTGCACATACAGTGCCTTGAAAAAGTATTCACCCCCCTTGAAATTATCCAAATTTTGTCATGTTACAACCAAAAACATAAATGTATTTTATTGGAATTTTATGTACTACCAGGGGTCTTCAAACTACGGCCCTCCAGTTGTTCAGGGACTACAATTCCCATCATGCCTAGTCATGTCTGTGAATGTCAGAGTTTTACAATGCCTCATGGGATGTGTAGTTCTGCAACAGCTGGAGGACCGTAGTTTGAGCATCCCTGTACTAGACCAACACAAAGTGGCATATAATTGTGAAGTGGAAGGAAATTGAAAATGGTTTTCCAAATAAATATGTGAAAAGTGTGGCGTGCATTTGTATTCAATGCCCCCTTTACTCTGATACCCCTAACTAACATTAGGAGGAACCAATTGCCTTCATAAGTCACCTAATTAGTAAATAGAGTCCACCTGTGTGCAATTTAATCTCAGTATAAGTACAACTGTTTGGTGAAGCCTTCAGAGGTTTGTAAGAGAACCTTAGTGAGAAAAGAAAGCAGCATCATGAAGGTAAAGGAACACACCAGGCAGGTGGAGAAGTTTAAAGCAGGGTTAGGTTATAAAAAAAATATGCCAAGCTTTGAACATGTCAAGGGGCATTGTTAAATTCATCATCCAAAAATGGAAAGAGTATGGCACAACTGAAAACCTACCAAGACATGGCCGTCCACCTAAACTGACAGGCCAGGCAAGGAGAACATTCATCAGAGAAGCAGCCAAGAGGCCCATGGTAACTGGAGGAGCTGCAGAGATCCACAGCTCAGGTGGTAGAATCTGTCCACAGGACAACTATTAGTCGTGCACTCATCCAGATTTACAAATCTGGCCTTTATGTAAGAAAAGCAAGAAGAAAGCCATTGTTGAAAGAAAGCCATAAGAAGTCCCATTTGCAGTTTGCGAGAAGCCATGTGGGAGACACAGCAAACACGTGGAAGAAGGTGCTCTGGTCAGATGAGACCAAAATTGAAAATTTTGGCCTAAAAGCAAAATGCTGTGTGGCGGAAAACCAATACTGCACATCACCCTGAAAACACCATCCCCACCGTGAAACACGGTGGTGGCAGCATCATGTTGTAGGGATGCTTTTCTTCAGCAGGAACAGCGAAGCTGTTTAGAGTTGATGGGAAGATGGAGCCAAATACAGGACAATCTTAGAAAAAAACTGTTATGCCGCGTACACACGGTCGTAATTTCCGATGGAAACAGTCCGATGGGAGCTTTTCACCGGATTTTCCGACCGTGTGTATGCCCATCGGTCTTTTTCTGTCGGAATTTCCGACGGACTTTGGATTGAGAACCTGTTCTTAATTTTTCCGACTGAAAACCTTTCTATCGGATTTTCCGATCGTGTGTATGCAATTCCGACACGCAAAATTCCGACGCATGCTCGGAAACAATTTGACGCATGCTCAGAAGCATTAAACTTCCCTTTTATAGTGCAGTCGAACGTTTTTTAAGGCGTGGAGTTATTGACCGTCGGAATTTGGTGTGACCGTGTGTAGGCAAGACAGTTTGAGCGCAGCGCAGCGCAGCCCGGCCGGTCAGGAAAGGGGGGGGACGAGCGAGCCTTTCCTGACCGGCCGGGCTGCGTGCTCGGATAAGGGTCTGATATGGATTTGTGGGGGACCCCCACGCCATTTTTTCGCGTAGGGATTCCCCTTTAAATCCATACCAGGTGACGGGGCTAGCAAGGTGTCAATGTCGCCGATCCAAGCGGCGGCATTCACTTCCTTCGCTAGTCCCGTCTACCTGGAGTCACGTTCTAAATGAAAGGATTTTCCTCCGTGTGTGAGGCAAGTCCGTTCATTTCAAAAGTCCCGCGGACTTTGTCCAAAACTCCGGGCGTGTGTGGGTAAGTCCACACGTTCGGAAAGACCTCCGCTGAAAAATCCGGCGGGTTGTCCGCTGGACTAGGATCGGCAGACAAGAATGACCTAGTCAAAATCCAGACCTAAATTAAATTAAGAATCTGTGGCAAAACTTGAAAATTGCTGTTCACAGATGCTCTTGATCCAATCTCACAGAGCTTGAGCTAGTTTGCAAAGCTGGTAGAGACATCCCCAAAAAGACTTTCAGCTGTAATTGCAGCGAAAGGTGATTCTACAAAGTATTTACTCAGGGGGGCTGAATACAAATGCACTTTTTACATAATGTTTTGTAAAAAAAATTTAAAACAATTTATAATTTTCCTTCCACTTCACATTTACGTGCCACTTTGTGTTGGTCACATAAAAGCCCAATAAAATACATTTACTTATTTGGTTGTAACATGACAAAATGTGGAAAATTTCAAGGGGTATCAATACTTTTTCAAGGCACTGTAGTGTACGACAGGCTGCCGGATGCAGGACTTTACAGTGCACACGTGCCCTCCGCCACACCTAAACACCGGAGCCTTATGTACTGCTGCTAAATGCCAAGTGTCCAAGAAGCCTAACTGAATTTTGTTTGATCAGACAAGTGTAGCAATCCCCCTGTAGGGGTTGCAGGTGACAGGGTTCCCCCGCTGCTGCACAGCCAGGCACATAACATTTTCAGCTTTCATCCATAGACAGTGAACAGTCCTTGATCTTTGGATTTATGTTTTATTGGAGGGGGGGGGGGGGTTAACTTGGAAACTTGGATAGGGATGGGAATTATAGGATGCCCAACTTGACAGTAACAAAACCAAGGACAACTTCCTCCCTATTTTTCTCTCCTCTTGATCCTTTTCCTTTATCCTGTACAACTTCAGTTTCTTCTTCTGGGGTATCTAACAGTCAGTTTAGCAACAGTCTATTACAGGCTAGGAACTCCCAGTCCATTTTTAAAGTAGCACAATGTAATGTGAACTGCATACTGGAGTACCTCCTCTCCCCCGTAGACACTGGTCCCAGTTCTACCACTGCAGAAAATGCTACCCCACGTGGCTGCCGCTTGACCAGCCCACCTGGATGATTCTCTTCACCAGCCTACCCGATTGACTCTTATCACCAGTCTACCTGACTGACTCTCTGGAGATCTCCCAGGGCAAGGTAGGGAAGATTTAAGCACACCGCCATCTTCAAGAGAGACCTGCTACATGTGGTAGTCTCTCCACTTGTAAGTCCCTGTACCATGCATGTACTCACACTGCCCTCCTTACTTCCACTGCATCTCAGGAAAACTTCCTTCCAATGTCTCCTGTGGTAGTATTGTTCCAGACCAGCCACCTGAGCCCCGGCCTGAGGTAGAGCCCCTCCCCGTCAGGGGTTCCTCAAGGGCCACTGACAGTCTTCCTCAGCAATGCATCTCCATCTACCAATCTGACTTCATGCTGGCATGGCTCATCCATATTTAAGGGTTGGCTTAGTCCTCTGCCAGGCCCACCACCCAGGGATTGGCAAAGCTCCCGTAAACATGCAGGACAGCCCTCCTTGTCCCCCACCCACTAACTTCTAGAAGTTTCTCCAAACTTCCAGATCCAGCCGGAGGTACCAGAGAGCTGCCTGTATGAGTCACCCAGCCATTAACTTTAGTAAACCCTGACCCAGATTCCTTGATTCAGGCTTAGCCTTGAGTCAGACTATAGTTTACCTGCTCTCACACTAGTAGCACAACTAATTAGAGAACATTTTCATCCTGGGTCCTCTAATTTTTTTGTCCATACAGTCAAAAACTAACATTGATTTGTCCTCATAACCATTAGGAAACTGTACTAACATTCCAAAAAAAAAAAATGTTTTTAATTGTAACGCTACTGGTAAATGGCTAGCCTAACAAACAACCGTGCACATGAGGAATGCAAAAATTTGTCGGAAGTCTTTATCTGCATGTTTGTACCAGAAGTTTAGTATGACAGCCAGGCAGCTAGCATTTTCAGATTGAAACATCAGCAGTGGCAGCCTCCGTGTTTCTCTTAGGAAAGGTTTCCTTGAGCTTCAGTACTGCAGCTCTGGAGCCAGGGACAGAGATAGTACGGGAATAGTCTTCAAGAAAGTATATAAAATAGCTCAATTCTAGTGATGAATTGAAGACATTGCCCACATCCCTAACAAAGCATAGAAACAGCAAAAAGAACCCTCTGGCGGGACTTTGAAAGGCAATGACTCCAATAATTGTGTATATAGACAACGGATATAAGAATTAATATGAGTTTAATAGTACAAATTCTAAAAACCTAGTTACATAAGAAGTTTGTATCACAAGTACAAGTTCAGTAGTATAAATCCACATGAAATTATGGAGAACCACTTAATTTACATCACTCTTGTACAAATACACAGAGTGAAACTGTACGCGTTTCAAGATTATACATCATTCCTCTTCATCAGGAGAAAGTGGTATATAAGTTTATGGTAGACATGTGCACAACAAAAAAATTTGTTTATTTTCATTTCATTTTTTTTCGTTTCCGAAAAAAATTTGTTTATTTTCGTTTCGTTTTTTTCGTTTCCGTTGATTTGTAACGATTCGTAAATTCATAAGTCGTCGGTGTTCGTATTTGTAACGATTCGTACATTCGTAAGTCGTCGGTGTTCGTATTCGTAACGATTCGTACATTCGTAAGTCGTCGGTGTTCGTATTCGTAACGATTCGTATTTTCGTAAGAGTTATTTTTTCGTTGATTCGTTTTTTCGTTAGTTTAATTTGCGTATATTAGTTTATTCAAAATTCGGACGCATTTGTATTTATTCGTACATTCGTAACATTCGTAGATTCGTAATCGTAGCATAATTCATAATTTTATGTAATGTGTATGCTATTATTACATTTTAAGAGAAAAAGTTACGAATCGAAAAAAAAAAGTTACGAATGTACGAATTTTTTCGTTCAATCCATTTGAAGCACGTTAAGCAATGCCATTGTAAGAGACACGGAAAATTACGATTCGAAAAAAAAAAAAGTTACGAATGTACAATTTTTTTCGTTCAATCCATTCGAAGCACGTTAAGCAGCACCATTGTAAGGGACACGGAAAATTACCAATTCAACAAAAAAGTTACGAATGTACAAATTTTTTCGTTCATTTTCGTCGTTCCTGTTTTCGTTTTTCGGATTTTCTTCATTCGTACATTCGTTGTTTCTAATTAGTTTTTTTTTCGGATTTTCGTTGTTTATCAGATTCGTTCGATTCGAATGATTCATTAATTGGATTCGTACTATTTGAACGATCCGTTATTCGGATTCGTTCGATTTGACCGATTCGTTCATTCTTACGAAAACGAACGAACGAACGAAAATAACGAAAAAAAAAAAAATGAAAAACGAAAAAAAAAAACGAAACGAATTGCACATGTCTAGTTTATGGTATCTACAATTCAAAAAATACAAAGAGTACAAAATATGTATATGTAAACAGCGATTGAGAAAACAAACAATTTCTTAATTAAAAAAAACAGGCACTTAATTACAGTTTAATAACCATGTCGACTAACCAGAGATGTGGAAGCAGGTATCTTGGATATGAAGAAAGAGTTGAAGACAACAGATAAGGGAAAATATTTTTGGCTGCGCTGACCCCCACGATAACCCAGAAGGTGGAAGCAGGACAGGCCAGACAATGATAAACATCAAAATGGGGAGCCAAGTGAGAGGGGGAAAAAATGGACCCACAGCTAGACCTCCTGTGGCAGGAATGTAGATAGCCCAAATCTAAATAATAATATGAAAAACATGAATAAAGTAAAAATCTACACTCAGTCTTTACAAAGAGAGACATGCACATGAACATCAGGGCATGTAAGTTTGTTCAAAAAAGTTAAATTCAAAGAATGCTGGTAGCTAGACCTACCTCACTATTCAGAGTGGATAGAAAGGAGGGTTATCGTTGGGGTCAGCACAGCCAAATTATTTTCCATTATCTGTTGTCTTCAACCCTTACTTCGTATCCAAGATACCTGCTTAAACATCTCTGGTTAGTCGACATGGTTATTAAACTGTAATTAAGTGCATGTTTTTTAATGAATAAATTGTTTGTTTTCTCAATAGCTGTATACATATACATATTTTGTACTCATTGTATTTTTTGAATTGTAGATACCATAAACTTCTATACCACTTTCTCCTGATGAAGAGGAATGACGTATAATCTTGAAACGCGTAGAGTTTCACTCTGTGTATTTGCATAAGAGTGATGTAAATTAATGTGGATTTATACTATTGAACTTGTTATACTTGTGATACACACTTCTTATGTATCTATGTTTTTAGAATTTGTACTACTAAACTCATATTAATTCTTATCTCAATTGTCTGTATAAATAATTATTGGAGTCATTGCCTTTCAAAGTCCCACCAGAGGGTCCTTTTTTGCTGTTTCTAGTCTTCAAGAAAGAAACAACAAAACTTTCCATCACCACCTTTATGTGGCAGGGAAATTCTCCGGCTTATTATGTTTAGAATTACTGGTTTGTACAGATCTTTTGTCATGCTACATGAAGCACATGCTGCTAAACCTCAGCTCAGGATATAGTCAGCGATAAAATTTGTTAAACAATTCTGAACTCATCTGAGTGTACATAAAGAAGCCATCATCATTTAAAATACTGCCTTTATTTCTAGTATATTTCAGTTGGGTGGACTGGCTCTTGTTCTTTAAAGGGTCTGTACCTCCACAGTTTATATCACTTTGTTTTTGACAGATGGTAGAAAGTAAAGCGCCTAGGGGGGTCAATTATATTTTTCTTGGTCCACCAAGTTACATTGGTGCGGGTGTTCCCGGCTCAGGACCCCTTTATTCTTCTTGGACATTTTTTATTTATTTTACACAATGAAAAATGAGGACTGAAGTTTCCAAAGATGGACACCTAAAATATAAGGCTGGCAGAAACAGATGCATGAGCTGGGCAGGGAGATCTTTTTGAATGGAAGTGGGTAAATAAATGAAAGGTCCACCTTCTCCATTCATAGATAGCTTTTCATTCACAGAAGCTACAGCTCTGCGGCGGGGAGATTGCAGGACGAAAAATTTGAACTAAAGCAGTAGCCATCAGCACAGGGGACAGTTCACACTGATAATACGTTTTTTCCTTTAAGCTAATTAAAAAAAATATGTTTGCCTAAACTTAAGTAGTACTTAAAGTGGATAAGTACTTATTTTCTTTGATGCTGGCTATAATTATGTGTTTTTTCCACAACAACTGGAACTCAATTGGTATACTTCTAAGGTTTTCCATTCATGGATGTTTATTGAGGAGCGCCTAGTACAAATTATCATATCAATGGCTTTCTGAACTTTTATTGGTTAAGAACATCAGATACAGCCTTTGCGTTTCAGGGGGGAAAGGCCCCCCCCAGGGGCGGACTGACCATTTGGCCACTCAGGCTCTTCCCGAGGGCCCCGGGCCACTAAGGGGCCCCATCAGGGTTGCCAGCCTCAGTAAAATCAGGGACAGTATGTAAAAATATGTGTTTTTTTTACATCTGTTTCTGAAATGTCCCTTACCGACATCCTTTTGGTCTTAAAATCCAGAGATTATAGCTGCCCCCACCTCTCCAGTACCTTCTCAGCCAATAGAAACATGTCTGTGTATACTGTGTGTACATGTATGTGTATACTGTGTGATTGTATACCGTGTGTGTGTATACTGTGTGGCGCCATAATCTCTGATTGCCTGGGGGCCCCATAATCTCCTATTGCCCAGGGGCCCCATGAGTTGTCAGTCCGCCCCTGCCCCCCCCCTTCTTTGGGGCTTGAGCAATGGATAGTAATTTAATCATGATGAAATACACTGGAGGATATAAATTAAGGCTTGATAGGGACATGAGTCTCCCATCGGCATCAAAAATGTCTGTTCTTAGTGCTGTTAGGAGACGCTAGTTTCTATCAAGCCTTAATTTACATCCTCAAGTGTATTTCACCATAGTTTTTAACCAATACAGAACAGAACTCGATATATTTAAAATGACAAAGTAATTTGTAAAAGTTGCTCCTGAATACACACCCAAGAGTCTTTTTTGTGTGAGGCAGAGAGGTAGCAGCCAATACCAGACAATACTATTGTTTTATGCCGCGTACACACGATCTGAATTTTCGTCGAAAAAAACTCTGACGGTTTTTCCGACGGAATTCCGCTCAAGCTGTCTTGCCTACACACGATCACACCAAATTCCAACGGTCAAGCAGGTTTTTTGCAGAATACAGAAAACAAATCTTATAGTGGCTGAGTGAGTATGAACAGAACATAATACAGCTTTTATTCATAGTTTTTATGATGTGGGTTTAGTGATGCTTTAAGTCAAAGCTGGTACCCTCAGCATTCACAAAACTATATAGAAATACCAATGCATTGCTGAAGAAAATATTGACAATTTATTGAATAGCATAAATAAAAAACATTGTTACTCCATATTTAAAAACTCAACAGGTCTATGCAACCTCAAACACATCCCTGTAAGCTACTTCAATCTTTCCAATATCTCGTGGTACAGTATTTATATAACAATCACTTGATCTTGGACTGTAGGGGTGTTGATTCCTTAATGTGTTTTTTGATGCTAGTTCACTTCTTCAGGAGGGCATGGAAGGAATTTACATGTGTTACATATTGCCTGGCCCATAGAAATATAGAAAAACATTCTCAAACGTAAACATACAGAGGCAGAGCAATCCTATTGCATAGTGAGAAATCAGGAAAGGTCAACCCTGGAAATACTTTTTGGGATGCATCCCATCCCTCCTCCAGTCTGATCTGGATTGATCATGCCTTGATTACCATCATAGGGCAAATCTCAGCCTTGGGCATCCTGTTTCAGAGATTGTTGGCTTCTCATTCCCTAATTGTGCACATCTCTTTACCTGTATATTCCGCTGTGACTCCATGGGACCTTAGCCTGAAAACTTTCAGCCATTTAGAGGCCAGTCCTTGAACCTACTAGGGATATTTTATTATCTGACCTTACTTGCAAGACCATACTCTGCCATCATTCCAAGAGTCTTTGAATTAGCGGCCTTATGCTGTAAAATGCCTTTCTTCGTGTTACACGTAAAGTTAATCTTCAGGCCTAAAGCTTTTTTTCCTCCTAAGCTGGTTTCCTCCTTCCACCTCAAACAGGACATTGTTCTCCCCTCCTTATGTCCTTGCTTCCAAATATCCCAAGAAAATTTCTCTCCACTGTCTTGATATGGTATGTGCTGTGAGAGTCTACCACTGGGTTACAGCCTCTTTAAGGTAATCGGATTCCCTCTTTGTGCTCCCTGAAGGTTCCTGCAGGAGGAAACACTGCTAGGTGGATTGGACAAGTCATCATTTGAGGCTATGGTAGGACAGGGTAGTTAGTGTTTCGTGGGGTTTTCTGTATCTTTTCCCCTGATTTACCAGCCTTCCACGTGGCTTTCTGCTTACAGGCTTATCAGGATTCCCCAGGTGAAAAATACCTTTTTGATTCATTGGTTTTGAAGGCTTGTTGGAGGTATGTTCTCTGTGTTGCCCATCCCATAGTTGGAAGATCCTGTGTCCAGTACTACTGTACAACAAAGAAAAGTAGGCTTTTTGATTTACTAGTAAAAGTTGTTTCTTGGAGAAATGAGGGCTAGCTGGGAGGGGAAGGGGGGCGATGGTTATATAGGAAATCTCCCTGCAGCTTTTTTTTTCTGCCAGTTTCCAGTCACTTGAAGGTATCTGCATATACCCCCTGTACTGTAAAAATGTATTCTAGTCAAAAATCCAATTTTTTTTTTTTTCATTCCATCTGAAACTTTTATGTAGTAATCAATAGAGTAGATAGAGGGGTAAACACAAGAGGTAAATTTCAGGATTTATTTTTTTGGCTATATGTGCCCCCTTGATTTCATCTCACTTTCTGTCCCAGGGACACTATTATCATTAAAACAAGGTATTAGGAGAAACTCACTAACAAGTCCACAAGGAGCAATACAAAATTGGCAGAGAATTTTGGAGTGTGTAACCCACAGAGTGCAGGGGTTAGGAGTGTGTAGCCCACAAAGTGCAGGGGCTAGGAGTGTGTAACCCACAGACTGTAGGGATTAGGAGTGTGTAACTCACAGAGTGCAGGAATTAAGAGTGTGTAACCCACAGGGTGCAGGGATTAGGAGTGTGTAACACACAGATTGCAGGGATTAGGAGTGTGTAGCCCACAGCGTGCAGGGATTAGGAGTGTGTAACACACAGAGTGCAGGGTTTTTGAATGTGTAGCACAGAGTGCATGTGTCAGGAGTATATAAGGCACAAGTGTAGGGGTCTGAAGTGCATAACACCCAAAGTGTAAGGGTCAGGAGTGTGTAATGACCAGAGCCCAGTGTTTAGGAATGCGTAACACACAGAGCACAGGGGTCAGGAGTGAAAAGTGCACACAGCCTAGGATTTATATTGCACATGGTGCCTCCAAAGAAAATAATTCCCTGCTTATGCTAATACAGTCCTCCCACCCCCGAAGGCAAATCCATCCCCAGGACAAATTTCCAATTTCTTCCCTAAAAAAGTACTCACCAGACCTTGGAATTGGGTTATATCTGCTGGTTGCCCTTGGTCCCGATGCTGTGACCATTTATTTTTATTTTCATATGTAGCTTATGCAGTTGTTGGCTTCTGTCCCCACCCATTGGCATGGCAGGTGCCTGTCAGACCTGCAGCGCAGAGCTGAGTGGTGTGCTCTGAAACTCCTCTATGGTTCTGTGCTGCAGGTCTGACAAGCAGCGGGCAGTGGGGGTGGGCAATCAGGCCATCAGTCAGGTAAGGGCAGGAACCAGCAGCCTGCATAAGCGACATACAGAAACTAGGGAACTCACCAGCAAGTTCACTGGGTGCCCAGCACTAGTAACACCCCTGAGCTACACTTTAGATTTTTAAAACAAGGAATCTTAGTTATAGAAAAAAAATTTTGGCCCTGTATTCAGGTTTACTTACTTGTTTGAGGAGCTCAGAGCTACAAGAATTACTGCTTGACCTAATGCTGGTAACAATCAGTCTCTAGTTCCTGAGCATACAGTATCACATGTTAGTGACTTGTAGTTAACCGGCACTTATAGGGTAGAACTGAACAGGAGAGCCACTGTCAGAACTTAGCTCTGACTCAGATGTTTGATGGAACAGAATAGGCTGCATTGGTGGGCACAGTGAGGCCGCAATGGTGGGCAGAGTAAGGCTGCCTTTGATGAGCACAGTGAGGCTTCAGATGGGCACAGTTAGGCTTCATTTGATGGGCACAGTGAGGCCTTTGATGGGCACTGGTGAGGCTGCATTGAGCTCATGTATCATGTATGCAGTCTCTGACCATCTCCTGTATCATGTCTGCAGTCTCTGAGGGAGTCTGGAGAGGAGTCAAGAGTGGGAGCGCCACCAGGATGGGGGTCATGGGAGAAGTTAGACAATTATCACAGAATATAAATATTTTAACATATATATAAAGTAATTTACCCATGCATGGGGTTTTTATTCCCAGTCCGGCCCTGCTCGTAGTTAACCGGGCTGTAAAGAACTAAGGGTTATGTTATTTGATTTTGTTTGATGGAACCTTGATTGCTTGCAATACAAATTAAAGTTTAAAACAATTAACAGAATATAAATATTTCATAAGTAAACCCAGCATGGCTTAGGTAATTTAAGAATGGTGGTTCAAATTGTAGCTTAAGTCTAATTGGGACTGGTTCCCTTTAAACACTATAGCTGAGAACTTTCGGAACAATCGGAGTCTCTGTAGATCACAGCCAGCTACAGTATCTCCTCATCACTAATGTAACAGCTATCTCTGACTCTTCTCACTCCCTCATCAGCCCGGTCCCTGCTGTTTCCTATCCCTCCACATGGATCTCCGGGTGACTGTGCCATCTGAGATAAATTGGATGGCTTTGTCTTCGCTTGCGTGACTGTCATTGCTTCTCTGAATTACAAATGTGCAGTCTGTAAGGGTAGACCAGCGTAATACGCTTTCTGGTCAATGCGCCCTAGCGCTTTGCTTCTAAGATTATTTCCTTGTATTCTTCCACATAGGCAAGAGCAGAGCTGCAATCAACTCCCTTGATAACTGTTAAAATATGTTGGTGTAGCACTAACCACGTAGGGGCTGCAAGCGACAGGGTTCACCCCTGCTGCACAGCCAGTCACATAGCATCTTCAACTTTCATCCAGATCAGTGAACAGTCCTTGAGCTTGTTTTTGTGTTTTATTAGGGAATAATAACTTGCATGGGGATAGGAATTATGGGATGCCCAACTCGACAGTAACAAAAGAACCAGGGACAACTTCCTCCCTATGTACAGCTCCACTTGATCCTCCTGCACAACTCCGCTTGATCCTTTTTACAGCTCCAATTGATTCCTCTTTAGAAGCTAAGGCCTCATACACACAGACGTTTTAAAAAACGGGCTGTAAAGCTAGGAACAATGCCTGGAAAAAATCAGCTTTAAAAACGCGATTTTATTAGCGTGTTGCTGTGGCGTCAATGCGCGTTTAAAGTCGTTTTTAAGCGTTAAGGCACGTTTTTTTTAAAAGAACATCCCTCTGCTATTTTCCACTCTCAAATTACCCACATAAACATTTTTACAGCTTAAAAACGCTGACGCTAAAAAACGTCGGTATAGCGTTAATGCGCGTTTTTGATAGTTTTTGATCTTTTTTCAGCGTCAGCGTCAAAACAGCTCTAACGCTGGAGCCTCTGAAGGCGCTGGTCCTTGTTTTTTTTTGGAGCTTAAAAACGACCATGCCTGTTACAGCTCAAAAACGCCATGGTGTGTATGAGCCCATTGAATAACATGGAGTTGCCTTCTTAAGCAGCAAAAAAAGCTCAAAAAATCCACTGTTAAAACGTCCGTGTGTATGACACACTTATATGTATAGTTTTTTTTCACCTAGCACCCACGATTTTAACAGATATTGAGTTTTATAAACTTTATTTATCACAATTTTTTTCCACGGTATAAAACCATTTTGATTTTATTCTCACCAATTTTAATCACATGTATTTTTTATATCCACTATTTTATTGAAAATATTATACCTATACCAATTTTATGTGTTTTATATGTAAGGTTTTGTGCTTTATATTTATACATATTTAAGGTACTAGAGGTTGGCATCACGCCATAATATTCTCCTTTACATCTTCAAACTCACCACAACAGTACTTTTCCTTTAAAAGCACTAGTTTGTTTTTTAGCGCTGCATTAACATACACACAAATCTCTCACAACCGATAATCTTTCGGCAATGCTAGCAGCTTTTTTCATCTAAGTCTATATACAGCGCAGTATTCACCCTCTTTCTTCCTGTCCGTGTGTATGAGGCCTAACAGTCAAGTTAGACTTGCAGCGACCCCTTACATGCTAGGAACTCTCAGTCCTTTAAAAAAGTAGCGCGGGTGGTGTGAACTGCATCCTGGAGTGCCTCCAACTCCCTTGTAGACACTGGTCCCAGCTCTACCACTGCAGGAAAATGCTAGCCCACCTGGCTGCCTCTTCAACAGCCCACCTGGCTGCTTCTTCACCAGTCTACCCGACTGACTCACTGAAGATCTCCTAGGGCAAGGCTAAAGACTTAAGCACACCGCTGTGTTCAAGAGAGACCTGCTGCATGTGGCAATCTCTATAGTCTGTACTCACACTGTCCTTTCCTTGCTCCCACTGCCATCTTCTTCTATGGTAGTGTAGCGCACTACTCCCTTGGGAGCTCCTGGGTGTGTTCATACCTTTCTGTTAACTGCTTTCGTTCTTCCACCCCTGCAAGAATTACAATCAGCAGACAGTCTAGGAACTTTTAAAATAAACTTTTATTCGCTTGCTTGCAGTATGTTACATGCTGGTTGTGTAAATATGAGCTGCCTCTTACTTTCTGTTTCCTAATTATATTCAATGTCCTTTCCTATAATGAACTGACCAATGCCCCTCTGAAAGACATTGTGGTTTTGTGGATGCTGGAAGCCCCAGGCCTCACCTGCCTATCTTGACTCCTGCAGTCCTCCCGGCGTCAGTTCAGGAAAGTCCTAGACGAATAAGCACTGCTGGGTTGCACGCCATTGCTCTCGCCCACCGACAGTCCATGATTGCCACAGAAGGTCGATCCCAGTCTACTCCGTACTTTTTGCAGCTACTTCCCGCTCCTCATGGTCGGATACATCCCAGGCTAGGATGCCCGGTCCACCTCTCCGGATCACATTGTTGCTGTGTTTTTGGACTATCCAGCACTGAGGTCTCTGAACCCTCAGGCCTTCAAGTCCCCTCCTGCTATCCATCGCTGGGGTCTCTGAACCCCCAGGTCTTCAAGCCTGCTCCATGTTTATTACATCTTTTCATCCTCTCTTCCTCCACTCCTCCCCTGGAAGCATGTGACCCCCAGCTTATATGTGAATCCTGCCCCTGCCAACACAAGTTGATGATTGGTCCAGGGCTCTCCATACAAGCTGCCTGCACCCCAGTCCCCAGTCCGCCTTCCTTCCAGTACATTTCCAATGGAAGGTAAGGGAGATCTTTCAGGGTCAGAGTGTAGGTGGCCACACCTCCCTCTACTCTGTCACTCCCCTCTCCCAAACAACAACCAGGCCCAAAGAATGCAAGACTGAGCAAGCGGAGTCTATCAAAACGGACAGCCCCGTGTGAAAGGGGTCTTACAAACAAAAAAAACGGTCAGCTGTCAGAACTGTCAGATATGCCACTATACTCACTATGCAAAGTAACTACAGCAATCTCCCATGCTGAGCTATTGTGTTCTGACAGGGGAACGCCCCCCTCCCCAGCCAGAACACTCCAATCAGCGCTCTCTGCCATTGGCTAAGAGCGTTGATCAGGGTTCGGTCGGCTGCTGGTTTTCCAGCATGCTTGTCTGACAGAAGGCCGGCTTTTGTGAGACAGACCGACATACACATGGGCCAAATGTCGACCGTTTTTTTTTTTTTGAACTGGCAAATGTCTCCCAACATTTGGCCCATGTGTACCCAGCTTTAGGCACATTTGCTGCACAGACCTCCTTATCAATGATACCATTGTTGGTCCTAAAGCTGGCCATACATGGATCACAATTCAGCTGGTCCAGCAAGGATTGGCCGAATTTCGATCCATCTATGGCTGTTCCTGTTCAAACAGTGTTTGCAGCTAGTCGGTTGCAGTGCTGATCAGTGTATTCTGACAGCGTTAGAATCCCACTGTCAAAATACAATAGCAAAGCAGAGAGGAATCCCCTATCCACCTTGAATGTGTGATGGGGGAGTTTGTTTCTTTTTTTATCCGCTAGCTTGCTAATCAAACAAAAAAAAAAAAACATCCATCTAGGACCAGCCTGTGTCTTAGATTCCCGCTAGTATGGAGTACAACCTCTTGGATAGGAAAATGACCTTGGACAATCTCTTTGCAAAGCTCGGTCATACGGTGCATGTGTTTACATAGCATATTAAACTGTTGCTGTGGCCTCCAGAGTACTATTATGCAGAAGCTTGTGAGAGAGATGTGTCCTGAGGTAAACATTGAATGTAGATAAATGGTGATGATGGATCTGAGAGGAAAGGGATTATTCGGAGGCCCAACTGCATGCTGGGAGCCTGGGATCTACTATTGATGTCTCTTTTGTCCAGCGTTTTCATCTGGCGGTACCTACAAAGCAGAGGAGGCACGAGAGTAAAATCTTAACAACCCTGGAATTCATTCAAAGTCACATAAAGAATTAATGATAGCACGCCTTCAAAACCTTTCTTCATAAACTAGAAAATTAACAAGTGACTAAGCTTGTAAAGTTTATATGTTCCATGATCCGTGAACGCATATCGTAGGACAGGTTCCAGGATATAATGAAAATACAATCTCTTATATGGTATAATCACATTGCCTGTCATTCTCCTTATAAGTGCCTCTACACAACAAAGAATACATTTCAGTAACTTTAAAAGTCCTCATAAATCCATTCCTGAAACAATATACAACAGCAACTTCTTTTTTTGAAGCTGTACCTTTTAGGCCTCATGCATTTAGGCAGGGCCGAGCCACGTTCTGCATGTCTATAGACACACAGAGCAAAGCTCAGGATTGAGCCCACATGAGTGCCCCCATAGCAAACAGCTTGTCATGGTGGAACATGGTGGAGCAGGAGGGAGGAGCCAGAAGTGCTGGCGGAGGGACCCCAGAACAGGAGGATCGGGGCTGTTCTGTGCAAAACCATTGCACAGAGAAGGTAAATATCACATGTTTATTATTATTTTTTTTTAAATACGTTTACAATCACTTTAAAGTCCAGCTCCAGGAAAATTTTAAATGATTTCTTGCAGTGGGGCTGCACCTGCACTGTAGGCAGTAGTGGTGCATCTATTAAGGGTGCACAGGTGCTGCCCCCTCTCTCTCCAGCCAACGCCTACTATGTATCATGAATAGATTCATGAATCTATCCATGGCTGCCGCTGCCACCCCCTATTCAGGCGTTCGGACCCTTTTTGAATACCGGGTGCCTGAATTACAGCGGCAGGGGTGTTTTTTTGGCTGTATATGATGGGGCACAGTTGGCTGCATATGATGGGCACAGTTGGATGCATATGATGGGCACAATTGGCTGCATATGATGGGCACAATGGCTGCATATGATGGGCACAGTAGTTGCATATGATGGGCACAGTGGCTGCATATGATGGCACAGTGGCTGCATTTGCTGGGCACAGTTAGCTGCATATGATGGGCACAGTGGCTGCATATGATGGCACAGTAGCTGCATTTGCTAAGCACAGTTGGCTGCATATGATGGGCACAGTGGCTGCATATGATGGGCACAGTGGCTGCGTATGATGAGCACAGTGGCTGCGTATGATGGGCACAGTAGCTGCATATGATGGGCACAGTAGCTGCATATGATGGCACAGTGAGGCTGCATTTGATGTTTTTGTTTCAGTAGTCTTCAGAATTTTTCAGTTTGTTTGCGCCACCCCAAAAATTTTATTAAGGGGAGAGGAGAAACACTTTTACTTACCTGATTATCCACTCCCTCGGCAGCCGGCACCCCCATGCTCCAGCAGTGACCAGGACTATGGGCCCTGCTTTGATCTTGATAATATCAGAATCCTAGAGCTCTAGAACGTGGGGGAGAAGAGGCTGTGGGAACCATTTTGGAGGATCCAGTTAGTAGATCTAAGCTTTTTGTTCCCCTAGACCTAAACAAGCAATTAACCCTTGCAGTGCAAGCCCAACTCCAGGAAATTAGCAACCCTTCTCACCCCTCTAACTAACTGCTGGTATGGAAAAAAAAATCCAACTGCCCATTTTGCTTACCTGAAACCACAGTCACATGATGATCCTTCTCTCTTCTTCTGTTAACTTTCTGGGGTCCTTCTTCAGGTATGCACATGACTGACAGCTTGATGTGAACACCTCCTATTGGTGGAGGCAACACTGCCAGTGGTTGGGTCTATACTGCTCCAGAGAACTCTGGGAGGGAGTTCTTCTTGGGACCAGTGCCCAAGAAGATAACGAGCAGGAAAAAATGTCTGGTTCCCATGGAAGGAAATTAGCTTTGTGCATAGAGGAAACTGTGACATTAAGCCTTGTACACACAAGCAAATATCGTCCGGTATCAGGTGGTTCAACAGAAACCGGCAAACATTCAGCCAGTGTGTACAGCACTTTTTCTGTCAGAAGCTGGTCTACCATCCAGGCTAAGAACATTTTACAGAAACAAGTACAGAAAATACCTGTCGATCTTGCCAGAAATGCAGTGTCATATCGTGTGTGAATTGACCTGGAAGCAGTGTTATCTTTCTTCTGCAAGGAAGACATGTTTGAAGTCCTGCCTTTGTGGTAACCATGGCTCCCTCCATAGATACAGTGAAGGAGTGAGTGTAGCCACCCAGGGACAGGAAGTGTGTTATGTGCAGAAATATTGTGAAAATAAAGGAACACAAGCTTGAAAAAAAGAGAACTAATGCAGGTACTTTATTTAATTACTGGTGTTCTTCGCCTTCTGCCGAACGAGCATGCTGGAGAACCAGCAGACAACCGGCATCCAATCAGCGCTGATCAGTGTGTCCTGGTAGGGGGCAGTCTCCCTGCCAGAGCCCAATAGCGCAGTGGGGAGATCGCTGTACTGACATTGCTTGTGTGTACACTGCATTGTACTGCAGGATGGCTTAGAAAGGGGTGTTTGGAATCCAGAGGAGTAAGGTAGTTGATGCACAATGCACTCTTTCCCATTTTTGCCCGTAGTTGGGATTGAACATTGCACAGCGTGACAGTTCATGGATTTTGGTGGTTCTAGAAAACATTCAAATGAGAATATTCCAGACTGAGGTTGAGAAGTGTTCCATGTGAATGGCAGTTGAACATACAACGTTGATGGTACAAACAGTACAAAGTACTGATGGAGAGTAGGCAATATATCTCTTTGATCACCGGTATGCCTTGTGTGGCTGTGATGTCTGCTTTCAGCCATATGATAGTAAAGCTGGGCATACACTTACAGATTGTCGAATGTTTATATGAATATTCATACAAACATTTGTATGTAAATTCTCAGTACATTTGACGACTTGAAAATTGTTAAAAATTTGGTTTGCTTTCAACATTCAGTTTTGGAACGAATGGACTTTACAAAATAAACACCACATTCACTGGTAGAAATGTGTTAATATGAAAAAAATATTCCATCCTAGTACTTCCATTTTCTTCAGCAGCGACAAGAAAATTCAATGTCCATTTTACAACACTTGTGCCATGTACACACGATCGGAAATTCCACCAGAAAAAGTCTGATGAGAGCTTTTGGTCGGAAAATGCGACTGTGTGTATGCTCCTTCGGACTTTTGCTGGCGGAATTCCAGCCAGCAAAAGATTGAGAGCAGGTTCTCAATTTTTCGGTCAGAAAAATTTTTGCTCGGAATTTCCGATCGTCTGTACCAATTCCAACGTGCAAAATTCCTACGCATGCTCGGAAACAACTCGACGAATGCTTGGAAGCATTGAACTTAATTTTCTCGGCTCGTCGTAGTGTTGTATGTCACCGCGTTCTTGATGCTCGAAAGTTCAGCAAACTTTTGTGTGACCGTGTGTATGCAAGCCAAGCTTGAGCGGAATTCCGTCGGAAAAACCATCCAAGATTTTTCTGACGGAAAATCTGATCATGTGTACACGGCATAAGACCTCTTTCACACTGAAGACCGCCCATGCTATCGGTAAAGCGACACTGCCAAAGCGCTTTACAGGCGATTCGGCAGCACTGCCCATTGATTTCAATGGCAGGGGTGGTTTAGGAGTGGTGTATACAGCTCTCCTGCACCACCGTAAAGACGCTGCTTGCAGTACTTTTTTTTCCATCCTGCAGGTGCACCGCCCCAGTGTGAAAGCACACGGACTTTCACACTGGGGAGGCTTGAGAAGCGCTTTTCAGGTGCTTTACAGGCGCTATTTTTAGGGCTAAAATGCCTGAAAAGCGCCTTCAGTGTGAAAGGGGTCTTACAATTAGAATGAAATTATTTGAATGAAAATCTACTAGTGTATACCCAGCTTTAGGCTAACTAGCTGACTGGAATAGGAGAGAAGGGTGTCATAGGATAGCTAGTGTTGGGGCGCAGGAAGCACAAATCTGTCTGGGTTAATAAGTACTAAAATAAAAATCTCATATTGCCAGTTGTAAACAATCAACTAGCAAATGTCACTTTTTTTTTATCAGGACTTGAAAACAAAGAACACTGATTGGTTGCTATGTACAACAAGAAATGTTACCTTTAGCACATTTTCATATATACAGTGCCTTGAAAAAGTATTCATACCCCTTGAAATTTTCCACATTTTGTCATGTTACAACCAAAAAAGTCTATTCCTGTTTTTTGGTACGGAGATAGTCCATTTTCCCTTGTGGGTGTAGGAAGATAGCTTCAGCAACTGTCCCTACTTCCCTAGAATTGGTTTAGTCTAATGCTGCATACACACGGTCAGAATTTCTGATGGAAACAGTCCGATGGGAGCTTTTCATCGGATTTTCCGACCGTGTTTTGCCCATCGGTCTTTTTCTGTCAGAATTTCCAACGGACTTTGGATTGAGAACCTGTTCTTAATTTTGTGTATGCAATTCCGACACGCAAAATTCTGACGCATGCTCGGAAACAGTTCGACGCATGCTCAGAAGCATTAAACTTCCCTTTTATAGTGCAGTCGATCATGTTGTATGAGATATGTATGTATAGGAATTTGGTGTAACCGTGTGTAGGCAACTCCAGTAATATATAATGAGTTTAGAAATTGTAGAGAAAGGTTAACTAATGCATAACAATTGAATTACACCCATTAGATTTTAGACAACTAAAATTAGTTTTAGTCGACTAAAATGTACTGGAGATTTTAGTCGACTAAAACGTAGGACATTTTAGTAGACTAAAATGTACTGGAGATTTAGTTGACTAAATACGACTAAAACTAAAACAATTGCAGAAGACTAAAATGGCACTATAACTAAAATGCCATTTTAGTCCTAAGACTAAAACTAAATCGAACATTTGCTGCCAAAATTAATACTGCCCCATAGTTGTTATCGTAGCCTTTCTGTCCGCTCAAACCAGTCTGGCCAAATTACATTTTCTCATTCTGGTTTGATGTGAACACAGAAGTGAAACTAAACCATACCTCCCAACTGTTCCTGATTTTGAGGGACTGTCCCTGATTTGGAGCAATGTCCCTTATTCCTCCTCATTTGTCCCTCATTTTGGTCTGATCTATATAGACGTGTATAAAATGCACTTTTTATCTATTGAAAGGCGCTAAACCTTTCATCTGGTTTCTAAATTGTTGCATTTGTAAATTCCAAAAGCCAATATAAAGGAATAGAAGTGGTATAAAAAGCACTTGTGGGTTTAACCAATCTTGTTTTTTTTTTGTACAATTCTCCTTTAATTGGGGTGTGGCAAGGGGGCGTGTCAATGCCTGCATACTTTTGCTGATAGGTGTCCCTCATTCCCATCTCAAAAAGTTGGGAGGTATGACTAAACCCTCCACTCCTTTATAGCCAAGGAAGCTGCTACCTTGGCCTCTGTGTACCTGAAGTTGCCATGGTGCTAAACATGTGACCAGTTATGAACACCAGTCGTTTGATGGTTTGACAGTTTTGTTGAGAATAAGCATATGTGACAGTTACCATTCATCGCATGCCTTAATTTTAACTGTTTTGGGAAACCGTTAAATCATTGGGTTTAGTTCTACTTTAACTAAAGTTACTTAGCTGTATCTGCATGATTTTATGCATTGAGCTGTTGTCACATAATTGGCTCATTAGCATTTGCATGGGAAAAAAAAGGTGAGAAGATAGAAGGAGATAACTGCACAAAGCAACAGGATCCTGAGAAATGCTTCTTTATTCCAAAACTTGACAGGTAATACAGCACAGGCATCCTGTTAACGCATTTCACACAACATAGTGCTTCATCAGAACTATAATTAAGCACTATGTTGTGTGAAATGTGTTAACATCCTCAGAACCTGTCATCTTTTGGAATAAAGAAACATTTCTCAGTATCCTTTTGCAGTGTGCAGCTATCTCCTCCTATCCTCTTGGTTTACTATGGTGGTAAGCTGGGCCAGCACCTGCCAGGTGAGATCGGTGAAGGGATTGGCTTCTCTTGGTCACCTGGAGCTGTTTCGCCCACATTTGTACCCATGAAAAAAAAAGGTGTGCAATGTTCTTAATAAACTACTTGGTGAGTGTACCATGTATCTTGGTTTGTATTGACCTGGACAGAGATATTACTGGTCACTTACGAGTTCTATGTAGTTTCCAAAATGACATAACCTGATTACAATTACTACGAGACACTAAAAATTGTACACGGTCGGTATGGCTGAGGACATTGCAACAATAATAATTAGAGAAGAGTTAGAACTTGCTTGCTATGTATACATATATCTTCTGTTCCAGTATCAGGATGGGTAATGCCTTTATCACTGCAGGAACTCTGCTGTATTACAAGAAATAAAACATTCTCCCCACCTAGGCTGCAATTTTATCTCTATAATTACAGAACTCCTTGGTGACTTATTATGTTATATTCCACTTATTTACAGTATTGGATTTGTTATCATTGTAAAAACATACAGCAGTAAGTACATAATTCTCCTTATTGAGTTCTCTCTGTGATTGTAGCGATTGCTTCCAGTTGCATGACTTCAGCAATAGTTAGAGCAGGGGTGCCCAACCAGTGGCCCGGGTGCCACATGTGGCCCTCTGATGTGGCCCGCGACCTCTTGCCCTGGGATGGCAGGTTGGCAAGCCCAGATTGCAGGTTGCCGACCCGCCATCCCAGAGCATCAGTGTTGTGAATGAAGCCGATGGTAGAGGAAGCAAGCACCTGCAGAGCAGAGCCGCATAAGCCAACGCTTCCTGTATAGCGCCGGCTCCTGTCATAGGCGGAGTGATACCAAATGCGCTCTGCCTGGGACAGCAGCAGCTGGCGATAACTGAATAGAACTCACTAAAATTACAGTGTATATAATGGCATATCTGTTCTGCAGTGGTTACTGGGCTGCTTTAAAACTGATCCGCAGGTTCACCTGCGGGTTACCTGCACAGAGCCATAGACACCTGGTTTTACCTGCGGGTTGGGGTGCTTTCAGAAAGTGCACCAAACCTGCAGGATATAATAGAATTGTATGGCAAAGTGCAGCTAACCCACAGGAAAACCACAGTTGAACTGCGCTGCACCTGCAGCGTGGGTAGACCGCAAACCATCAGTGTAAAAGCTGCCTTAGGCCCCTTTTACACGATCGGTCCAACCCAATCGGACCCTCTATTCACATCTATGGAGCGGCAGATAAAAACAGACTTGTGTCCATTTACACCCGCCTACCTCAGATCCGATCTGCTAAAAAAACAGAAGTGGATCCGTCCCCTTCCATCTAATCGGATCAGAGGGCCCATAGAGTAGAGTGGGCTGTGTCTGTGTCCACTCTGCATATGCAGAGTGGACACAGACCTGTCATCCGCCCACTCCGCTCATTGTGGCCCGTGACTGGTTACTAAGTCGCTTAAGTGGCCCTCGCTCTTCAAAAGGTTGGGCACCCCTGAGTTAGAGGAATCAAAGCTGAAATTCTTGGATTCTGGTGGTGATCAAACTAGACACAGACCAGGCGACTATCAGGCATACCTGTGCTTTGCTCATGCAGGTTAAGGCCTCATTAACACGCCTGAACTCATCCATACACCGGTGCATGGCTGACTTTGCTTGCACAGGATGCACAGGTGTACCGTACATCCGTGTGCAGGCAGTCCTATTCATATCTATTGGGACGCAGTAATGTACAGATATAGCGCTGGTCCTAGTTTGACAGCCATGTGCAGGGCCACTGATAAAGTAGTACAGCCAGCCCTCCTGTACTGGGCCCCATCAATTCAAAAGGAGGGCCCAGGCACCTGCTGAGCAGGAGGGCTAGCTGTACTGTCTTATTGCAGACACCGATCCTCTTCTGTCTCCTACTGCAGCTCTGCCAGCTTCTCCTCCTCTCCCTCCGTCTGGCTGCACTGCAATTGGTTCTAGCACATGCGCCCCTTCCTTCTGCTGTCCAGGCGCCGCCTGATGAATCCATAGTATGTCCTCAGCCACTTTCGACTGGGGGGGCCTTGTCAGGTAGGCTATATGGGGCCCCATGATTTCTAACAGCAGCCCTGGCCATGTGGATGTGTGTGTGTCTCCGTACATGCACACCGTCTATGTTCGGGATGCATGGAACAACTGTGCATTTTGTGCACGTAAAGAGGGTCTTTTGCACGGGTATACATGCAATGTTCAGCCTTGGAGACCTAAGAAAGTGCACATCACTTATATACAAGAGCAAGTGACTCACTCCATGTGCTGTGCTTTATAACTGTCCCAGCGCCTTTAACTGGAAACAGAGAGAGAGCTCAGCCCTGTGTAAGCTCCAGTTAGAGCTGGAGCTTACACAGGGTCGGGCGCTATAAGGTCGGGCACTATTGTTCCACCTTTCTCAAATACCACTTGCCAGACAGTGCTGTGCCAATGCCTTTGATCATTTGTGAGTTGGAGACCTGGAACAAGCATGTAGGAGTTCTGACTACACTTCCTACCGATTTCTTTCTATGTTCAGTTTGATCTTGCAATAAACTTTTTTGAAAATGTCCATTTAACCCCTGCCCACACTGGTGCGACTTCCGTGCAATTTCAAAGCTGCACATCTGTGTGATTTGCACTGCCGATTTCATTGCGGCTTTCGAAATTGGCATAAAGTAGTGCAGGAACCTTTTTCGGGGTCACTGCGACATGAGTCACCACTATTTGAACGGTTCCAATGCCGACAATGGGGCATGGCTTGTCATGCGATTTGGAACTGTCAGATTGCCCCCGTGTGAACGGAGGGCTAATTGACCAATTTCGACTTTAAAATTGATCTGCTCTAGGAGGTTGATCGAACTTATCGGTGGTAGATTGCAGAGTTTCTGGTGTTATTTTATGACTGAATTTTGGATTTAAAGAGGAAGTAAACCCCAATGGGTTTAACTTCCTCTTCATTCCCAAGCAAAGTAAAAGCATAATGGGCTAGTATGCATTGCATACTAGCCCATTATGTGCCACTTACCTGCAAATGAAGCCCGCAATGTCCCTGCTGGTGGAAGCATCCATCTTCACCCTCTTCCTTCCGGGGCTGCGGACTCCGGCTCTGTGATTGGCCGGAGTTGCATGACTTCACTCCCACGCATGCACGTGGGAGCTGACGGTCACGGCACGGGGCCTATAGAAACGGCACAATCTACCCTTTATTCAGTGCGCATGTGCCGATGACGTCAGCACAAGCGTATATGGTAAATATCTCCTGAACTGTGCAGGTTTAGGAGATATTTACAGTACCTACAGGTAAGCCTTATTATAGGGTTACCTGCAGAGAAAAGTGGTCTGTAAGGGTTTACAACCACTTTAAAGTGGCGTTCCACCCAAAAGTTGTACTCCTCCCCCTCTGGTGCCACATTTGTGTCTTTCACAGGTATCTTGTCCCCACTTCCGGGACCCTCAGCCGCGGGTATTGACATCACCACCCGGTCTCCCTCCTCTTCCTTCCCCCTGCGGCCGGGCCAGTAGGAGAGAGGAGCAGAGCCTCACGCATGCGCAGTAGGGTTCCCGGCGTGAATCTGAAAGGCTGCACTGCCGGGTTCCCTTATTCACAATGGAGGCAACAGCACCCAACAGCTGATGGAAACATCAGCTGCGGTGCCGACATCGCTGGACTCCAGGACAGGTAAGTGTCCGATTATTAAAAGTCAGCAGCTGCAGTGTGTGTCGCTGCTGGCTTTTCATTTTTGCAGCGGTGGGCGGACCTCCTCTTTAAGGTTGAAGGAAAGTTGCCACATGTATGGCCAGCTATAGGAAGTATTGAAGTTAGGGAATCCGTTTTTTTCTTGCTGGGCAGAAGGAGGTCAGTAAGGGAAAAGCTCACTGCCATCCTGATCCAATGAAGGTAGGGGCACTTTATGTTATGAGTGTTTAAGCTGTGGAATGCCCTACAGTATGAAGCGTAATGGTAAAATCAATAATGAAATATAAAAACAGACTAGATGCTGGGAACTGGTCTGACATTCATCAGGGAAGGAATGATTTTTTTTTTCTTCTCACCCATAGGACAGAATTAAAAAGAGTCTCCAAAAAAATAAGATTGAACTAAAAAGGGTCACACTGCGGGTTTTGTCTTCCCTTTTTCTGGGACAAAATTCCATGTTATTCCATGTTATGTGAGGCTGAACTTGGCAGACCTGCATGTTTTTCAATCTGGTAACTATAATGACAAGGCTTTCAAAGCCGTTGCATCTGTGTTTTAGGGATTGTTCACATGGGTGGCCAGGTGGGAGGTAAAAGCAGGCAGTTGAGCCGCAGTTTTACCACCTGCTTATTGGCTAAAGAAGGGTATGCAGCTGCTATGGTTGTACACATGCTGTAGCCAAAGTGTATTGATATACAGCTGTGGTGATATATTACAATTGCATGCCAAACCCGACCCGACCCATTTAAATGTATTGGATCACATTACAAATGCAGTTGTAGTTGGGGAGTAATGGTCCGCCCTTTTTTGGGGTTAAAATAGGCTGTGAGCAGGCAAAATATTATCTTCTCACCGCATGTCCATCACAGAAAACTTTTCAGAGGGGCAGCAGTTGCTGCAGTGCATCAGAACAGTGCATCCCTTGGACATCGGAGCCCCCTTTCCCTGTGTACACAGGTCTCTGCACTTGTCAACCAATGAGCCGCAGGCAAGGATGCATAGTCATTGATTTAGCCCCGGTTCACACTGCCGCGACTTCATCGTGGCTTGCATACAACTTCTTTAACAGAAGTCAATGCGGGTCATATTGAAGTCAAACCAAAAGTAGTGCAGAAACCTTTTTCTAAGTCTAATGCCGCGTACACACGGTCGAACTTTCCGACGGCAAATGTGCGATCGGACCGTGTGTAGGCTCCATCGGACAGTTTCCATCGGAATTTCCGTCGCACAAAATTTGAGATCTTGTTCTCAAATTTTCCGACAACAAAATCCGTTTGCGTAAATTCTGACCGCGTGTAGACAATTCCGACGCACAAAGTGCCACGCATGCTCGGAAACAAGCAGAAGAGCAGCACTGGCTATTGAACTTAATTTTTCTCGGCTCGTCGTACATGTTGTACGTCACTGCGTTCGTGACATTCGGAATTTCCGACCAACTTTGTGTGACAGTGTGTATGCAAGACAAGTTTGAGTCAACATCCGTCGGAAAAAATCCCATGGATTTTGTTGATGGAAAAGGCTATCGTGTGTACAGGGCATAAGTCGATCTTATTAGAACGTTTCCAGAACTTTGAAGTCTCAAGTCCCATGACAAGTCGCGGCAGTGTGAACCAGGGTATGAAAGGATTAAAGACTCTGTAAATTTCTATTGCTGGGACCCTTTTGCGAAGCTTCACCCTATGAACCGTAAGAGGCCATGTTGTGGTGCGATAACACACATTAACCGCTTCCCGACCACCCACCACAGTTATACTGTGGCAAGGTGGCTGGATAGCGCGAATCGCCGTAGGTGTACGTCGGTCCGTGCATGTGATATAGTGCGAAAGCAGGTCCGGTGGACTCGATGTCCGTCGGCGACCTGGGATTGCGACATATTGGGGATCTGCCCATGTAAATAAGGCAGATCCCCGTTCTGACAGGAGACATCATGAAGATCTGCTGTTCCCAGTCATCGGGAACCGCAATCTCTGTGGTGTTCCAGGCAGCCCATCCCCCCTACAGTTAAATTTACTGACACAACACCCAAAATTTACTGGCACAGCAAAGTTTTTACTGGCATTTCCAAAATTACAGTTTTAAGTGCTAATTTCAATATTTAGGCTACAAACAAATACAATATGCAATTAGCAATGTGGTTTAAGGTAGGTAGGTATTAAGGCAAAAGCATTTTTCCTATTTTATTTTCGATATAGTAAGTAGCTCAGGGACAGGACTCAGGAGGGCAAGAAATTTGAATGGGCGGCACACGCGCATAAAATTGCTTCTCACTGTGACACCGACAGCAGTACAGATGATGACACCCCCCAGACATGATATATCCCCTCCTCAGTCACAGTCTCCATGCCAGGTGGTGCCTTCAGTCTACTCAAATCCAGACAGCACCGGCAGTCCCACTCCTGGCTTGCCTTGCTCCAGTTCCGTAGGCCTGCACCCAAGGCTCCAGTTGCTATGCTCGGTTCTCTTGCACCATGACATCACTCGACGCGCTCAGGCACTGCCTTCGCCAGATCTGCCCCCCCTTGCCAGTGCCGCCTGAACATACTGTAACAATCGATAAATGGTCTCCGCCAGCTCTGGTCTGAAACACTGCATGCGCATTTTCGAGCCGAGCTTCACAGCCATATTTTTACTGGCAACCTTTTCCTGTCACTGACATTTACTGGCAGGAGAAAAGTGCCCATTTTTTACTGGCTGCCAGTAAAAATACTGATGGTTGGCAACACTGCCCCATTGGAAGATTTGCCATCTATTACTTTTCTGGGGACAATCCCTCTCCACTCTGTCCAAAATGTAAAAAAAAAAAAAAAGTTTTGCCTTCAGTTATACTTTTTTTTTTGTTTAAACTTTGTTTATTTGGTTCGGTCACAGCTTAACAAACATAGCACATTATGTGCTGAACAGTGACAGACTTTTTCACATTTCAACAGCGGTAATAGAAGAAAAAACATGTAACAACAGGGAATACTGTGATGTAATGAAGGCAGTACACACATTTAGAATCCGAGGCCTTAATATTTTTGTTGGTTGGCTGTGGTTGACATCAGGCCTCGGCCGCCCCTAATGTAGTGGTCAGCCGGGCCCGGTGTCGTTCCTTTGAGTCTGTCCCCTGAGCTGTATCGGTCCCCCTCCTCCGGGGGGAAAGTAATCCGTGGCAGCCTGTCCCCTACCCCGCCCAGGATCCACACCAGAAGAGGGGGGCTGCCATGGCCTCCTACTTGCCTCCCCTAGTGCGTCCCCCGGGCCCCAGGTGCGCCCCAGCCCCACGGTGCCCCCTGTGGGGGGTACAGCTCACTCCTCTCCCACCTTGTGACGGAGAGATCATCTACTTAATTATTGTAGAGTGTCTGACTTTTGGCCGTCTTATATTTGAACCTTCTAGTTACTATAACTATTGAGATAAAAAAGAAGAAAAGAGAAGAAAAAAAGGGAGAGAAGAAGAAAAGGGAGAGAAGAAAAAAAAGGGAGAGAAAAAAAAAAGGGGGGGGGGTAGTAGAAGGGAGGGGAGAGTGGTTAGTGGGGTGGGAAAAAGGACAGGGCCTCACCTTAATTTCGCAAAAGTCTCCCGTGGTCCACTCCGGATGCTCCTCCGCCAGGCAGCCTTTTCTTCTTGGCAAGAACAGGCATGCTATGTACGTGGTCTGTGCTCCATTCTAGGGGATTGCCATAGTGGTGATCACTAATGCCGCGTACACGCGGTCGGAATTTCCGATGGAAACAGTCCGATGGGAGCTTTTATATCGGATTTTCCGACCGTGTGTATGCCCATCGGTCTTTTTCTGTCGGAATTTCCGACGGACTTTGGATTGAGAACCTGTTCTTAATTTTTCCGACAGAAAACCTTTCTATCGGATTTTTCGATCGTGTGTACGCAATTCTGACCTGCAAAATTCCGATGCATTCTCGGAAACAATTCGATGCATGCACGGAAGCATTAAACTTCCCTTTTATAGTGCCGTCGAACGTGTTGTATGTTGTGGTGTTATTTACCGTCGAAATTTGGTGTGACCGTGTGTAGGCAAGACAGTTTGAGCGAAATTCAGTCGGAATTCCGACAGAAAAACCATCAGAGCTTTTTCCGACGAGAATTCCGATCGTGTGTACGCGGCATTAGGTTGGGCTCGTTGGCCCAGTGCTGGGTCTGCCAGTTTCAATAGCGACACATCTAGACTGGAGTATACATGGGTGGTGTCGGGGAAGTGTTCGGTCCATATTGACCATATGGCTGTATGCTAAACCTACCTGTACCTTTGCTCGTTGCTGCCTTCAGTTATACTTTAACCACTTCAGCCCTGGAAAGTTTTACCCCCTTAATGACCAGGCCATGTTTTGCGATACGGCACTGCATTATTTTAACTAACAACTGCACGGTTGTGCGAAGCTGTACCCAAATAAAATTGATGTCCTTTTTTCCCCACAAATAGAGCTTTCTTTTGGTGGCATTTGGTCACCTCTGTGCTTTTTTATTTTTGACAATCAATTTTGACTTCAACAATTTTGAAAAAAAAACAATATTTTTTACTTTCTGCTATAAAACACGTCCAATAAAAAAATTTAAAAAATCAAATGTCTTCATCAATTTAGGCCAATATGTATTCTGCTACAGAATTAAAAAAAAAAAAAAAATCCCAATAAGCATATATTGATTGGTTAAATCAGACACCTGACACTTTTGGGGGACCAGTGACACTAATACAGTGATCAGTGCTAAAAAAAAAATGCACTGTCAGGGAAGGGGGTTAACATCAGGGCAATCAAAGGGTTAAATGTGTTCCTAGGAAGTGCTTTCTAATGCCGCGTACACACGGTCGGAATTTCCGATGGAAACAGTCCGATTGGAGCTTTTCAACGGATTTTCCGACCGTGTGTATGCCCAACGGTCTTTTTCTGTCAGAATTTCAGACGGACTTTGGATTGAGAACCTGTTCTCAATTTTTCCGACGGAAAACCTATCGGATTTTACGATCGTGTGTATGCAATTTCGACACGCAAAATTCCGACGCATGCTCGGAAACAATTCGACGCATGCTCGGAAGCATTAAACTTCCCTTTTATAGTGCTGTCGAACGTGTTTTATGCCGCTGTGTTACAGACCGTCGGAATTTGGTGTGACCGTGTGTAGGCAAGACAGTTTGAGCGAAATTCCGACGGGAAAACCATCAAAGCTTTTTCCGACGAGAATTCCGACCGTGTGTACGCGGCATAACTGTGTGGGGGTGGTTGTACTGTGGGAAGGCAGAGATCCCTTGTTGGTATCATTGAAAGGAATAGTGCCCCATTGTTGGTATCATTGGAAGGGATAGTGCCCCATTGTTGGTGTCAGTTGGCAGAATAGTGTCTCTTATCAGTGGAAGAATAGTGCCCCAAGTGCCAGATAAAGGCAATCAAGGGGCCGCATCCAGCCCCTGGGCTGCAGTTTGGAGACCCCTGCTTTAGATTACGAAAAACATATATTATGAGGTCAAACTTAAACTCGGCCTAAAGATCCCACGGTAACACAGTGTTGTGTTGTAGGTGTTTGATTGCATTGCAACTCTGGCACATTTTCCTGTACACGTACCTCACTTGTATTGTCAAAAAGCCTATTGAAACAAAGAGCAATATATTATTGCAAAGAAACATGGTCATTTTTTTTTATATGCAGTTCCTTAGCAAATTATCATTCAAGTATTTCAACTAGTAAATTCTGTTCAGCCATCGTTAGGATCCAGATATACCTGCAAGAAAGCTATGTCAGCTACTGCACTCCCTGTGTCTACCCTGCAGGCGAGCAATACAGCCTAATCTGGAAACTGCCCCAGATTGTGATTTAATAGATAGGCAGGCCATAGATTATGCAATTTTTTCCAGTCAGTGTTAATGATGGAATCTGTCCCGCGGAGCTATTGTGTTCTCCTGGTGAGGGGGGCAGGGAGGCTGTCTCTGCCAGGAGAACACAATGATTATTGCTAGCAGTTATAGCCGCTGGCAATAATCTCATACTAGAAATCCCAAATGCTGGTTGTATGCAAGTCGATCTATGGATTAACTTGGGTACAATCAGCCTGCCCATAGATGGTTCGAATCTCAGCCAGTCCTTGCTGAAGCGGAAAAGATTCAAACCATCTGCGGCAGGCTTTAAAGGGGTTGTAAAGGTTCATGTTTTTTCATTTTAATGCATCCTATGCATTAAGGTGAAAAAACATCTAAATGATTACCTGCCCCCCGGTTTACTTACCTGAGCCCTCGAAAGTCCCGCGCTCGATCGTTGCCCGGGCCTCTCGGCTCTTCATTGGATAGATTGATAGCAGAGCAGCCATTGGCTCGCGCTGCTGTCAGTCAAATCCAATGACGCGGGCGCCGTGGGGGCGGGGCCGAGTCCTGCACTCGGCGGCTATGGACTCTGGAGTGCGCCTGCAAAGTAACACCCCGGGAGAGCGCTTCTCCCAGGGGGTTATCTAAGATGGAGAGGAGCTAGGAGAGCCGCCGGGGGACCCCAGAAAATGACATTCGGGGGCCACTCTGTGCAAAACAAGCTGCACAGTGGAGGCAAGTAAAAATCAAACCTTTAGTGTCACTTTAAGGAACAGCACCACTCCAATGAGGCCATCCTCTTCTCTCTTCCTAATGGGGCTAGATGGGCAATATTCTGCAATGCAGTGGCCCCTGACTGGGTCCTGGAGCTGGCCCTCCTATCCTTTTCAGCCAAAGAAGCTGCCATCTTAGCCACTGATCTGAAACTGCCATGGTACTGCACATGTGACTCCAGCCTTTTGATGGTTTTACAGTTTGGTTAAGAGCACAAGCAGATGTGACAGGTAGTATTCCCCGGCATGCTGGCAATGTAACTTTTTTTGAAACCGTTAAATTGATGGGTTTTTAGTTCTGCTTTAACAGTGGAGATCACGGATTAGTGATTGTTATTTTAATAGAAAAAAAAACAAACATGTTATACTCACCTGCTCCTTGCAGTGGTTCTAACACAGAGCAGGCCGTATCCTCCTCTTCTGGGGTTCCTGGCTGGAGCTCCTGGCCCATCCCTTCTATTGAGTGCCCCCACAGCAATTACCTTGCTACGGGGGCACCCGAGCTGAGACTGTGTATCCATTGAGACACAGAGCTGCGGTTCGGCCCCGCCCCCTCACTCTCCTAATTGGCTGATTTTGATTGACGGTAACGGAAGCCAATGGCACTGCTGCTGTGTCTCAGCCAATCAGGAGAGAGAGACCCAAATGGCTGAGGCTCTCGTGGACATCACTGGGTAGAGATGGGGCTCAGGTAAGTAGTAAAGGGACTGAGGGCTTCTGCAGCACACAGGCTTTTTATAACAGCTTACCTGAAAACTCCTTTTCTTTGAAGTACATCACGGGACACAGAGGCATAGTAATTATGTGGGTTATAGTCCACCTTCAGGTGATGGACACTGACAAGCCCTAAATTAAAAAGTGCACTCCCTATATAACCCCTTCCACTGGTGGGAGTACCTCACTTTTGTAGTAAAGCAATACACATGTATACCAAAGAAGGGAGGGACCTCTGTGTCCCGTGATGTACTTCAAAGAAAAGGATTTTACAGGTAAGCGGTTATAAAAATCCTATTTTCTTATCGTACATCACGGGGCACAGAACCATAGTAGTTACTATGTGGGATGTCCCATAGCAATGCCAACTGAGGGAGACACAACAAAAGTAGGGCACCTAGAGACTAGAGGACTCATACTGCAGCCTGTAGTACACTGCGCCCAAAGGCGATATCCTCATGATCTTTTTACATCTACTTGATAGAATCTGGTAAATGTATGGACTGAAGACCAGGTTGCAGCCTTGCAGATCTGAGCCATGGAGGCTTGATGATGCACTGCCCAAGAAGCACTAACAGCCCTGGTGGAGTGCGCTTTAATATGAAAAGGAGGAATTTTCCTCTTTAAACCATAAGCTTGAACAATCACTTGACGATTCCATTTAGAGGTGGTAGATTTCGACGCTGCCTGTCCTCTATTAGGAAAGTCTGTCAACACAAACAAAACATCTGTTTTATGAATCTGAGCGGTCACTTTCAATAGACCTTGACCGCCCTCACCACATCAAGAGAATGTAGTGACCTGTGTCCCGAAAAAGCAGTGCGACTGGCTGAAATTGGATCATAGTTTTCCAGGGCATGCACCTTTTTTGTGTGGGTAAGCTGTGATTTGAGCCATACAAAATGAATGGGCTCAATTCGCACTGCAGAGAATCGCATGCAATTCCTGTCCGAATCACTTGCGGTTTTCTGCACTGTATCATTATAAACCAGCACTAAAGCACTGTTAATATATTAGAGCTACATTTAATGTATTTAGATGTAAAAGAGCCAAGTCTTAACATATGAATCAACAACAGGTTGAATTTTGAATACTTTATTTCCAGTTACATACATGTTGTATTCCTGCGCTGGCAGTGAGCATGCGTGATTTAGTTATATGGCTGTTTTGGCGCGCATTCTTCCTGCGACTTCCACTGCCAGCTGCAAAACCCACTTAATGCCTCTCAAACACGCTTTTCTCGTCAAATCAATGCCTGTCCACACCATAGTTTACAAAGGAAGTTATGTGTGAAGAGAAGCTTTTATTAAAACAAATCTGTCACAGGCCTTGGCATCATCTCCAGTGTACAGTAATGGTCCGCTTTTGTCATTGCAATAAGATATAGATACACAAATTCACATACAAATATATATACAAGTCATTTTACAGGTCATGGTGCACTAAATATATCACAGATTGTTCTACTATATATTATATACTTAATGAACCATGCCATATTATATATATATATATATATATATATATATATATATATATATATATATATATATATATATATATATATATATATAATAGAGCAATCTGTTATGTATATTAAATGCACCGTGACCTGTAAATATATAGTAACAGATTGCTCAGTTACATTACATAATCTAATATACAGAATCTGAAGCTCATGGGCATATTACACTGTTATGTCACACGATGATCTGTGGCTTTTAAAATATGTTATTAATCAGTTTTCTGCAAGGCAAGGACTTATTTTGGATATATTTATTAGATAAAAGTACCTCCTGCAAAGAGAGACAATTGGTATAGGCCTATAGGGGGTCCATCATAGGACATTTTTTTCATGGACCTCTGTTCCTACCTTCATCTGCCCCAGTCAAAGCCACGTCCTCCTTATTCCAAGCTTTAAGGTGAACCTAGGCTTTGCCTATGTAGGGCAAAGCAACAAGTTCACTAAATTCTACCCCCAGGTTGGCCTATACTTCCAAGTGTAAAATCCAAGTTAATCCTGTTTGGAGTTTTTTCGCAAGACTGGGGACTATATTCCCACCCCATGTGATGGCACTGTTAGTCTGAGCAGCCAGTCACCAGCTCTATCATATGAATGAGTGTCCCATACCCAGAGGTACCAGGAATTTCTCCTTCCGCAGTGGCAAAAGGAATGCTGTGGGTGAGAAGTGAAGGCAATTATAGTCTGGTGTTGGGGGGTCAAGCCTTAAAAGGAGAAGTACAGCCAATGCAGAATGAACTGCACTCCTGTGACCAATTTTCAGCAGACGGCTCGCTGTCGGCTGATGTCACAGTGCCGGTCCGGGCTGGGGAAAGATCGCGACCATATGGTCGGGATCCACCCAGATGCCTGGACCGGCACCCGGCTCATCCTCTCAGCGAGCTGCTGAGAGCCTGAGCCAGCCACTCCCGCCCCTCCACAGCTCAGCGCTCCAGTGAGGGGGGACAGATCAGAGAGCCAGTGACTGACAGTCACCAGCTCCCTGCTGACGGAGCACTGAGAAACGAGCGATCAGTGATCTTTGATCGCTCAGTTTTCAGTTTTAGAGCCGGCAGGGACTGACCGATGATGCTTCCACCTAGGCAAGTATGATTTAAAAAAACAAAAAAACAGAAGAACCCCAAACTTTTCTTTTAAAGTGAACCTGTTGACCTGAATTTTCAATAGTGATATATACATATCCTGGAATGAAAGATCTATTTTTATCATCAACATCACACATACAGTATATGCACAAACTAGCGGCAAAAAAAAATTGTAACCCTATTGTTTAGCCAGTCTTGAGATTCATACACTTCTGCCACTATAGACCAGAAGAGTGAGCTCTGTTACAATTAGATTACTTCTGGTCGTCTCCTTATTTGCAACATGCTGACTGGACAATGAAGGACCAGCAGCCCACTGATCAGGTCAACCCTGTGGTCTCCCCTTTTCTTAGCATATTTTCTTTTGTTAAACCAAAATTACAAATGCTTTTTGCCTGTCAGGGGCAACACATGTTCTAGGTTATACCTTAGCTGCACTATGTACATACATTATACAATTTTCTTATTAACTTTCCTTTAGATTTACCTTCAATGTAGTTCAAGGACCTGCCTGATTGCATGCAAATTGAAAGTGTTTAGGTTTGCCCTCATATTATATGGTTTTGTTAAATCAAAAGAAAAAAATTGTATAATGTATGGCCTCTCCTTCCTAAACCCTCCCATTATTCTAAGCACAAGTAAATCACACTGTCCTGCAGGGGACCCTTAACACATGATACGCAGCATAGACATTTTGGGAAGACTTAAGCCAGCCATAGACGGATCAAAATTCATCCGGTTCAGCAGAAATTGTACAAATTTCAATCCATCTATAGGCAGGCTGGTTTTACTGAAGTCAATATATCGATGTCAGAATACAATAGCACAGTGGGAGGGATTCCCCACATCAACACTGTGTTGATGGGGAAATCAAGAGATTTTCTTTCCTTTAATTCGTTGTTGAAGGATTGAAAATTGCATGGGTGGAGTACCCAACATCTACAAGTTTAATTTTACTGCAGCAGCATGTTTGGGGAAGGTCCCTGGTGAGGTCAAACGTTGCTTAGATAGATAAGCAATACAAATTTTAGTAAATTGGTCACTAAGCAGAAGCCTCACAAGGAAGCTGAGATTTTCCAACTTCTAGGACATATATAAGTTTCAAGGCAGCTAGATGGTGAGCTTCTTACCACGGTTCACAAATAAATCAAACTCAGGAGTAACCACTCACCTAGATTCTACCTGCACAATAAAACTAAGCCCTGATGAAGAGAGATTTGTGCATACCCCCTTGTTATGTTGGCAGTCAACTTTTGAAAGACCCTTCTATTGTGAGAAAAAAAAAAAAAAAAGAGTCCCTGGCCCTTTCTATAAAATGCACAGATGTGAACTACATCCATAGGAAACCCCGTTAAATGGACTGTAGTGTGTTTCTGCAAAACTAAAAACGCACAAAAAAATGCATAGGTGTGACCCAGGCCTTAGCCACAAACCCAGAACAGTCACACTGCATACATGTGTTCCCCATTCTCTTTATTTGTTTTGGTTCAGTGACATCATTGAAGCCAAAGCATTAGGATGAGAGCCAGGGAACTAGCATTCTCATTATTCTCTTCATGACATACTGTATATACCCTTTAACCCATTTCTTCTCATAAGAGAGGTTAAAATATATTAAGTGCCACATCCCTATAACAATATAAACCTAAAGGACGTTGTGAAGATGGGACTTTTAGGCACAACATTTTACATAAAATGCAAATTTTTCATTAGACATACATATATATATATATACATATAATATATATAGAAAATGTCACTTTTTTTTAACAAAATGCCATAAAAACCATACCTTGAGGCGATTCAGTTCGCAGTTGTAGCGCTATACAAGTCATTCATTCATAATGCCTCATGCACACTGGACAATTTTTGATGTTTTTACAGCAGCTGTTTTTGGCTGTAGACACTTTTTGTTCTACAGTCATTAAACTCTCTATCATGTTATCCTATGTGTCCATGCACATATAGGCTGTTATCAGCAGTTTTGGGCAGTGGCGTTTTTGAGCAGTAAAAAAAGCAAGTGGGTTCCGAGAGACGTTTTTCAGCTGTAAAACCGTTCTAACGCTGATAAACGCTCAAAAACGTCGCTCACCAGCATTTAACGTTTTTTATCCATTGAAAAAAAAGATAAAAACAAAATTTTCTTAAAAAAAAAAAAAAAAAAAACAGCTGCAACACGAATAAACGCTATTGCAAAAACATTGAAAAACTCACTGCAAAGCTACTGACGTTTTTATAAGGTACTGATTTTCTATGGCCCAACACATTTCCTGGACATAGTCTACTTCTTCAGGAGCCGTTAGTATCTTTGTGTACAGAAAATAATCTAAATTAAATAACCCAATTAATACATTCATTCATGATGGTCTAGATCAGGGTTTCTCAACCAGGGTTCCATGGAACCCTAGGGTTCCTCCAGAGGTTGCTAGGGGTTCCTTGAGAAATTAGAAATGTCTGCCTCTCAGATAGCTAAAAAGACCAATGGTGTCGGCGGGAACCTATCTGTAAGGGGGTAATTCCTCCCAGTGACCGCAAGTATAAGGATCATTCTTCCCACTGACCATAACACTAAAGTATCATGAGTTGTAGATACAGTCATTTTTAGCAGGGGTCCCCTGAGACCGGAAAGTTATATCAAGGGTTCCTCCATGTTGAAAAGGTTGAGAAAAGGCTGGTCTATATCATCCCATTGTATACCCCTGGTCCTAATTTTTCTCCCCTTAGACAGCCTATCTGGGATGGGCACTTATGGGTATACAATGGAATGATTTAGACCAGCCTTTTTCAACCAGGGTGCCTCAGATAAGGAGGACATCAAATACCTGTACAGCATCCTTGTTTACCCCTCCCCTGCCCCTCTCCGTCAGCATTGGGGTCACATTAGCTGAGAGATGTAGGGAAACTGAGGGAGAAGAGAAACATTGGAGTACTAGTCAGAACCAGTGCAAAGGTGTATCTGCTTTGGAAGAATAAGTAACCTGCAAAATTGGGTAGCCATTGTGTGGATGTTGCTGTGTCATGTAAAACTGTTGGTTTTCCTTTTTCACATTTTAGAATAGGGTTCCTCGAGATTTTGCCTTCACCAAAAAAAAAGGTTGAGAAACACTGATATAGACAATGAATGAATGTATTAATTATGTATTTCATTTAGATTATTCTCTTAACACAAATATACTGACAGCTTCTGAAGAAGTGGACTAGGAAATGCATTGGGCCATAGAAAATCAGTACCTTTGGAAAGGATATATCATGATATTAGTCATTTTAAATTTTTGTTTTTTTATGGTATTTGTGAAAAGTAAAAATGTATATACATGTTGATGTGTAATAACAATTAGCATTTTTGTAAAATGTTGTGCCTCAAAAGTCCCATCTTCACATCTCTCCCATTTCTATTCCTTCTCATGATGAAGATGGAAGTAGCTTCAAGCCCAGGCCTCAGAGAAGAATGGCTTCTAACTGAGGCTTTTCACACATGTATACTGCATTGTGACATATTCTTTGAATGATGATATGGCAGTTCTGCATTAAATAAGCCCAATCAGAAAGCTTCAGGAAGGATAGACAGTGCAATTACATAAGATGATATGAAGGCTGTCTTTGCCCAGAGGTTCTGGATATTTTGGACACACAGCAAAAAATCATGTAAAAAGACCAGCAAAAAAACATTTATGAAGGGCAGCCAAAAGCAGAAAAAAAAACGAACAAAAAAAACACAACTAAAAGAATAAAGAAACATCAGGAATAATTTCTCCCAATATATATATATATATATATGTATATCTCTTCAGTATTCAGATGAGATCTGTGCAAATTCTTCTGTACATTGTAACCTAAAGTAGTGTGCCATGACCACCCTCACCGTACAAAAAGAAAATCCTTTTTAAGACGACTAACTTTAAAATGGGGACACACAAACATGAGGAATGCATGAGCACAGAGGGTGGATTCAAACTAAAACTGGGGGGAAATGTGCCCTTTACAGGTAAACTGAATGGCGCTAGATAGAAGAGTTCAATATTAGAGATGGTTTGAACAGTGCTGGAGTCCAGACTTCAGCTTGGCAAGCCAGTGGTGGGGCTCTCATGTGCGGCGGTGACACATTCCTTGCTGAGGCGGACAATCTCCTGGGAAAGGGCCTCCAGATCCTGTATGGGAGACACAGATTACTTTATTATTCCAATGAAAGAAATTCCATCCCTAGTGCTTTTACTCCCCCGTATCCCCTAAAAAGGCCTAATCTGATACCCTGAAAACTTACCAAACCCTACAGGAAAAGTTCTCTCTCACAAAACATACCTTACTCCAACAGCTACAACCCGCTCTACAAACACAATCACATATGGCAAAATTAAAAGTATCCCTTCACCACTGCATTCTCAGATAGCCCACAACACAGATACAAAAAAATGACATGTATATTCTACCCTCCTAACTTTGGAAACATCATGAAATGTACTGTGGGTTGGCGAAAGGATGTTTTACCACTTGACTCATGACTCAGAACAGTAGGAAAATGTGCTAGAATTACTACCCATAGTATCGCTATCATCAACCCAAAAACGAACCGAATTATTCATCTTTCACAGGGTATACCACTCCGCCCCCCCAAAATGAATCTGCTGGGTTCATGGAAGAAACCCTCATACACATACTTTGGAGATGCTCAAAATTGTTCAGATACTGGGAATCCATTTTCCAAACTCTGAACATAAACACTCCAACTTAATAAAAATTCTACATCTGCATAATATTCTGAACATGTTCTACTCAACACAATTACCATTAGACCCTTGCATAGCCATACCAAGTATCCTCCCCGCAATCTCTTGTTCCTGAATCCTTGCAACCACCAATCACAAGATTACTTTTCTTAGCACGAAAACTGATTGCGAAAGAATGGGTCTCCCCTGCCCCTCCCACATTCTGTTAATGGAAAGCCTCCATCAATACCATTTTGGAGAGGGAAAAGCTTATGTATCAGCAGAGGGTGCCCTCCAAAAGTTACAAGCTCTGGGCACAGTGGCTAGATTCCCATATGCTTGCCCTCTACTTGACTAAAATAGACTATTGTGATGAATCAGTCAGTCAGAGGGACAATCTACATTAACTTCAGACTCAAAACCCCCAACAAAAAAACACCTATACAATAAAAAGCTGGTCTATACCTTGATGATATACCGGTAGCCAAATTAATAAAAATGCTACATATCTATAATATACTGAAGACTAGGTTGTTTAGAACCAGTTAGATACCATTACAGATCATTTCTGTAACAACATGTTAATGTTACCTTATTTATGGGTACCAAGACTGACAGTCTTACTGAAATGTTGTGTATCTGTTTATCATATTAAGGTGACCACGAACAATGTAGAGTTTGAATTGTTTTACATTCCCTCCTGCCTACCAAAGGAACGAAGGGGAAGAGGATGAATAAATAATTTTGCTTTACATTTTTTTTCTCCCCTGCAGTACTTGTTCTTTTAATGATCCTACAGACCAGAATCTCTTTCTTTTGAAATGTATGTAATGTTTTCATGAAAGCTACAGTATCTACAAATTGAACTGTTTGTTAAAAAAAATTAATATCTGATTACAAAAAAGGCCAAATCCAGCAACCGTAAGCATTTTATTGATTAGCAGACATCCAACATATTCATTATTGCTTTTACAAAGAACAATGATTTATTTGCATCAGTCCAGTCTACCAGGGAGAATACAAACAAAAATTATCCCACCACAGTTATTTAGATACACATTGCGTTCTTTTGGGGTGGAGGACAGTTCACCTACCAGTATGTTTTAGTGAATACTATAAAGTGCGGAGCTAATAAAATACTGTATGGTGACTAAACATACAATGAACAGCAAAAAAAAAAAAATAAATGTAAAATTACGATTGGCCATGCATGTTGTTTCGAATCTCGGCCGGTTCAACAGGAACTGGCCGAGATACCAACCATTAATAGGCAGGCTAAATGTACCAAGTTGATCATATCGATGGGTACAACCAGCCTGCCGGATTCTTTTGAGATTATTGCTAGCAGATGCTATAGCTGCTAGCAATAATCACTGTCTTCTCCCGGCAGGTCAGCCCCCCCCCCCCCGGACCCTTGGTTACAGGAAATAAATTTGCACCCTGTATGGCCAGCGTAAGTCTTTGCCAAACAATAATTCACATTGCTGTGAAATAAGTTGTAAGCAAATAGTGAACGCACTCTTCTCCATCGTTCACCAACAGCAGGACAAGGGCTTAGTGATGGGCCTCTCAGATACAGAAGGTCGAATGCACTCAGGATAGAAAGATCCAGGGCAGATGTTTACCAAAGCACATAAATCTCTTTTTGGCAGAATGATCACCTGTTCACATTTGTAGGGGTTCAAAGACCAGAGAAATATTAACATCCTACATCTATTTATATAATTAGAGCTTATTGCAACCATGCCCACATAAGTCAATGCAGATATGGGAGTAAATGCCCACAAACACACGGTGAACATACAAGGTTTATGCATTTCCTGGTGGGAGTCTGCACACCATTGCTGCAAGACTAGGCCCAACCACTGAGCCATTATGTTTCTAGAAGCCTGTGTATCAGCATGGATATGTAAACAATCAGTCCACCCACAGACATTTCAGGCACGGGTGGCGGCTGATGGGTGAAGCTGGCTCCCCTGTCTTTTTACATCTATTGGGGGATTCTAGCTATAAGATCACCCAGTTGAAGTTCATGCCTGCCCAGAGTCTCATTTCTCCTGCATGCATTCTCAATAATGAAACACAATGGCAGGGTGAGGACAATTTTGATTGGCTGTGGCATGCAGATAAAATCTGAAAATTCAGATATTAGGATATTTTTGCCACTGGTGTCCCCCAAGAGAACCAAAAGTGTGATCCTATTTATCTGTCTGCAGGACTTCAGTTTAAGTAGGCTTGCACTGAGAGAATACAGATGCTGCCATTTGTGGCCTCCACTTTAAAAAATGCTAGTTGCCTGGCTTTTCGATATCAGCCCTCAGCATTGCTTTCTACTCTGCATGTTTTTTTTTTTCAAGTGAGTGACTCTAAAAGTAAAAGACAGCCAGGCAATTAGTATTTTGTAAGGCTGTCAGCAATGGCAGCCATCATTATCATCTCTGTGCAGGTTTCCTTGAAGCCCACAGACAGCATACATAGAAGTTCCATTGAGAAGCACCAGGCTTACAGTGGCCATTTGCTACCTGCTGCTCATGTTCGTACGGTCAGATTTTTTCTCATCCACAAGCTTGTTTTAAGGTTGTGCAAATTATAGCATGAAAAACAGCAACATCACATTTTCAAGCTGTAAAATATTAAGTGAATACAAAGAAGAATATTACATTTGCAGGAATTTGTTTAATATCATCTTCTCCTGCCCATTATGTTCTCTAAAAAGCATTAAGTAATAGCAATAATGACTGCACTGTAGCCTAATATGGGTGTTTCTTTCATCTAAATGTTATATAAATGGACACCATCACATAAGCACAGCAAATGTTCTCTCTCATTCACATTTTCCTTAGAGATGAGATTTAGAAAATTAGGTCAAAACTTAAAGCGGAATCCCTACTATGATTTTGCACAGTGCAAAAAGCAGCAAAACTCAGTAATACATACTTACAGTGCCTTGAAAAAATATTCATACCCCTGAAATTTTCTATATTTTGTCATGTTATAACCAAAAAGGTTTTATTGGGAATTTATGTGATAGATAAACCAACACAAAAAGTGGCACATAATTGTGAAGTGGAAGGAAAACGATAAATGGTTTTCATTCTGAAGTGTGGCGTGCATTTGTATTCAGCCCCCCTGAGTCAATACTTTGTAGAACCACCTTTCACTGCAATTACAGCTGCAAGTCCTGGGGATGTCTCTACCAGCTTTGCACATCTAGAGAGTGCCATTTTTGCCCATTCTTCTTTGCAAAATAGCTCAAGCTCTGTCAGATTGGATGGCGAGTGTCTGAACAGCAATTTTTGAATCGTGCCACAGATTCTAAATTGGATTTCGGTCTGGACTTTGACCATTCTAACGCATGAATATGCTTTGATCTAAAGAAGTGGTTCTCAACCCTGTCCTCAAGTACCCCCAACAGGCAAAGTTTGCAGGTTTTCCTTTATCTTGCACAGGTGCTTTAACTGGTTGCCGCCTGCCCACCGTCAAATGACGGCGGGGCGATGCAGCTCTCGTTTGGGGATGGCGTACACGCTATGTTGCTAGGACACGGCGCGACCCCGATCTCTGTACAGAGCCGCGTCACATGTAAACGAGGAAGTGCTGGTAATCGGTGCTCCTCGCCTCACACTGACAGTGTGTGGCGAGGAGAGCCGATCAGCGGCATCTCCACGTAGGGGGACATGCAGAAATGTAATAAGGGCACTGATCATCAGTGCCCTGATTACAGTCTAGTAAAAAACAGTGTCGCCATACAGTGCCCACCAATGCCAGCAATCAGTGCCCACCAGTGGCAGCAATCAGTGCCCATTAGCGATGCCAGTCAGTGCTGGCAATCAGTGCCGCCGATCAATGCCCATCAGTACTGCCTATCCATGCCGCCTATGAGCGCCCACCAGTGCCACCTAAAAGTGCCACTTATCAGTGCCCATCAGTGCAGCATTTTAGTGCCACCTCATCAGTGCCCATAAGTGCCACATCATCAATGCCCACCAGTTCAGCCTATCAGTGCCGCCTCATCAGCGCACATCAGTGAAGGCGAAAAATTACTTAGTTACAAAATTTACTGACAAAAAAAAAAAAAAAAAAAAATTGTAAAAAACATTTTTTTTCCAAATATTTTTTCAAAATTTAATTCAAAAGTGCGACAGCGCCGAAAGCTGAAAAATGGCTTGGGCAGGAAGGGGGTGTAAGTGCCTGGTAGGCAAGTGGTTAAATCATATATAATACAAAAAAGACTAATGCCTACTGTATCAGCATATGCAAAGTACCTTATTTTAGGACTGTGTTTGCTATCTAACCTCTAAGCAGCATATAACAAAAAAGTGGTCACTTCAGACGAGTGACCTAAAAGTGAGGCTCACTGATAAGCAGAACACGTATGTCTATAGAAACCACTTTTATTAAGTAAATACAAAAATGTGCGGTACAAATGTGGACTAAAGGTACGCTTAAAGGCAGGATCTACAAATCACTGTCATGGGTATAAAATGTAACTGACTGAATGAGATCTTCAGTCAGAACAAACACAGACACAAGAGAGGAAAACATATAAACATGTATAACGACATACAACATGAAAACGCGTCCGGACGCCAATGAAATTAGTGACAGTTCTAATTGGCATAACAATAAAAGCAAATTGATCCAACCGGATCAAATAAAAAAACTGTCATTAAATTCCTCGGGGGCTTGAGCCAAATGTAAGCGAATGGGTAAAAGGACTGGTTTACCTAACGGAGATACCAGAAAAATGATAATATAATCTGTGATCAATGCAAAATATATATGTTGCAGATCGCTCTCTCTGATGGAACCAGAAAAACTGCACTGACATCCTACAAGTCCAGTGGCTGAATAAATATCCTGCGTTTTATTCAAACTCGTTTGTCAGAAGACGATATAGAGAGATGACATTTACTCAGGTTGCGTCTGCAGATAGTACAGTTACAAGAATGGAACAGTTCATAGCGGAGCTCCGGTGGTGTAAATAAAGATAGCAGTATACTCACAGGGTCCGGTTATTCGTCTATTGCTCCTGATGTTTAGTAATATATAAGAGACGTACCGTTAGCTTGTACCCCGTTGTAGCATCAAAGTATGCCAAGAAGAGTTGCTTCATTCGTTCAGTCAATCACCAGTGAGACCCACCACTCATTGCTGTTAGGCACCGTGTCCGTGACTTATTGTCTAGCTGCGGTTGCTACCTTTGAACGTTGTTTGTTCATTCATTGCTTAAGCCCATGGTACGTGGTTTGTTTGCATGTCGTATCCCGGCTTCCAGCCCTGCTGAGGATTCACGCTGTGGCGTGGCGTCCGGAGCGGAAGTGACATCAACGCGTTTCACTATACTGAATAGTGTAGCTTCATCTGGACGGAAGTGGTTAAATCAGAGTCAATGGCTTGGTATTTTGGACAGGTGTTTTATTTAAGAGAAATTCCCAAAACATGGCATGTTGGGGGTACTTGAGGACAGGGTTGAGAACCACTGATCTAAAACCATTCTATTGTAGCTCTGGCTGTATCTTTAGAGGCATTGTCCTGCTGGAATGTGAACCTCCGCCCCAGTCTCAAGTCTTTTGTTGTCTCTAACAGGTTTTTTTTCTAAGATTGCCCTGTATTTGGATCCATCCATCTTCCCATCAACTCTGATCAGCTTTCCTGTCCCTGCTGATGAAGAGCATCCCCACAACATGATGCTGTTTCACATTGGGGATGGTGTGTTCAGGGTGATGTGCAGTGTTCGTTTTCCGCTAGGTGTGCACCGAATGGGTTTTTTGGTGCCGAAAACCAAAAATGAAAAATACAAGGAGAGGAGGATGAAGGGGAGCACTCTGGCACTTCAGCGCCCCCCACCTCTATGGCACCCGGGTGAACTGCACCCGCCTAGGATCAGCCCTGACGACAGCCCAGTAATGGACAGCAATGGTTGCAACATGACAAGATGTGGAAAAATTTCAAGGGGTATGAATACTTTTCCAAGGCACTGCAAGTACATAAGCTATATAAATGTGGAAATATGTGTGAAAGTCTTGTTTAAAGGGGCACCTAAAGCCCTTTCTATATACAGTGCCTTGTGAAAGTATTCGGCCCCCTTGAACTTTTCAACCTTTTGCCACATTTCAGGCTTCAAACATAAATATATAAAATTTTTATTTTTTGTGAAGAATCACCAACAAGTGGGACACAATTGTGAAGTGGAACGAAATCTTTTGGATTTTTGAAACTTTTTTAACTAATAAAAAAAATGAAAAGTGGGGCGTGCAAAATTATTCGGCCCCCTTGCGTTAATACTTTGTAGAGCCACCTTTTGCTGCGATTACAGCTGCAAGTCGCTTGGGGTATGTCTCTATCAGTTTTGCACATCGAGAGACTGAAATTCTTGCCCATTCTTCCTTGCAAAACAGCTCGAGCTCAGTGAGGTTGGATGGAGAGCGTTTGTGAACAGCATTTTTCAGCTCTTTCCACAGATTCTCGATTGGATTCAGGTCTGGACTTTGACTTGGCCATTCTAACACCTGGATACGTTTATTTGTGAAACATTCCTTTGTAGATTTTGCTGTATGTTTGGGATCATTGTCTTGTTGGAAGATAAATCTCCGTCCCAGTTTCAGGTCTTTTGCAGACTCCAACAGGTTTTCATCCAGAATGGTCCTGTATTTGGCTGCATCCATCTTCCCCTCAATTTTAACCATCTTCCCTGTCCCTGCTGAAGAAAAGCAGGCCCAAACCATGATTTTGCCACCACCATGTTTGACAGTGGGGATGGTGTGTGGAGGGTGATGAGCTGTGTTGCTTTTACGCCAAACATATCGTTTTGCATTGTGGCCAAAAAGTTCGATTTTGGTTTCATCGGACCAGAGCACCTTCTTCCACATGTTTGGTGTGTCTCCCAGGTGTCTTGTGGCAAACTTTAGACGAGACTTTTTATGGATATCTTTGAGAAATGGCTTTCTTCTTGCCACTCTTCCATAAAGGCCAGATTTGTGCAGTGTACGACTGATTGTTGTCCTATGGACAGACTCTCCCACCTCAGCTGTAGTTCTCTGCAGTTCATCCAGAGTGATCATGGGCCTCTTGGCTGCATCTCTGATCAGTCTTCTCCTTGTCTGAGCTGAAAGTTTAGAGGGACAGCCAGGTCTTGGTAGATTTGCAGTGGTCTGATACTCCTTTCATTTCAAAATGATCGCTTGCACAGTGCTCCTTGGGATGTTTAAAGCTTGGAAATCTTTTTATATCCAAATCCGGCTTTAAACTTCTCCACAACAGTATTACGGACCTGCCTGGTGTGTTCCTTGGTCTTCATGATGCTCTCTGCGCTTTCAACAGAACCCTGCGACTATCACAGAGCAGGTGCATTTATACAGAGACTTGATTACACACAGGTGGATTCTATTTATCACCATCAGTCATTTAGGACAACATTGGATCATTCAGAGATCCTCGCTGAACTTCTGGAGTGAGTTTGCTGCACTGAAAGTAAAGGGGCCGAATAATTTTGCACGCACCACTTTTCAGTTTTTTATTTGCTAAAAAAGTTTAACATATCCAATAGATTTCGTTCCACTTCACAATTGTGTCCCACTTGTTGGTGATTCTTCACAAAAAATTAAAATTTTATATCTTTATGTTTGAAGCCTGAAATGTGGCAAAAGTTGAAAAGTTCAAGGGGGCCGAATACTTTCGCAAGCCACTGTATTTGAGAATTAAAGTGAGAAAGAGAATCAGTTTAACGTAAGTAAACTTATTGGTGTGTTTTATCCTTTTAAAGGAGTTCTGTAGCTTACACTTTCATTTTAGAACATCAGCATTGTAATAGTATTACAAACAATAGTTATAATTGACAATCCAATATAAGCTTACTTGAAAAATCGCCATTCATATTATGAGTGCTGCCTGTCTACTGGCCATCTCTTTAAAACAACTTCCTGGATTCCCTGCGTTTTTTGCAGCTTCTCCTTTGCTGTTTACTTTCCATTTCTAAGGACTACATATCTCATGGTACCTTGCTTCCTGTTTTGACACCACCTCCTAAAACGTCTCCTCTTAGCTCCACTGTAGTTCAGGAGGAAGGTTCTGTGAAATTTGATACAGCAGTGCCTACTTACAAAGCATAGTGAATACGTATCACAGAACCCAAGTAAGCAAATGTGTGTGATTCTTCAAAAAGTATGTTTAGATACGTCAAAGTTGTTCAGATTAATAGGAGTAGGCTAGAAAAAAAAAAAAAAAAGGGAAATTCAAGTGGAAATTAATATATGGATTTTGAATATAGATTTAAAAGCTTCCATGTATAGTTTGTAATTATGTATGTACATGGGTGGACCATATTAATTAGCTCATTACACAGAATCAGGCTCTGCTGTGCTTTGCAGATTATCTTATCCTGGAGCAATAAGGGTTGATCTGACTGATGGCCCCTGTTCAAATCAGCACAATTTGACACGTGATTTGACATGTCAAATCGCATGCTAAATCACAGCATATTGCCGGTGTTCTGCCAAGAACTGTCCCCCCATCGGATATTGACCGCCCCGTCCTGCGCAAGCGCAGTACGGAGGAAAAGGAGATGCTGAAAGTCTCCGAACATGAACGGCGCCTGCGCACTTGATAGTACCTTCTGCCCTGAGTCCAGGTTCAAGCCCCACCATGCAAGTGGACATAGGGTAGATGATGTAAAACAGCAGCTAGTAACAGGGCCCCTCGCATGCTCGCCACGCTTCGGGCACGGCCTCGCTCGCCACACTTTGGGCACGGCCTCGCTTCGCTCTGCCTTTTTTTATTCTAACTCTATGTCCACGTGGATGGTGGGGCTTGAACCTGGACTCAGTGCGCAGGCGCCGTTCCTCTTCGGAGACTTTCGGCGTCTCCTTATCCTCCGCACTGCACAAGTGCAGTACAGGGCGGACACTATCTGACCGGCACTGTCCAAATCGGTGCGACGCCGCACCGATTTCCAAAAGTAGTTTCTGCACCACTTTTGGCAACTTCAGGGGGCGATTTAAATAGACATCTGTGCATGAACCCGAACAGATGTTTTTCAAATCACCCCTCTTAACTCGCACTGAAATGGCTTGAAATCGTGCGAGTTCAGCTGAACTTGCGCGATTTCAAACCCGCTTTCAGTGTGAACAAGGGCAAACACCCACCATGCTCCTGGCAGCTAGAGGCCATTTGATTTGTATCTAGGATTTTGGATGCATAGGGGACTATGGAGAAGCTACTTTTTTTTTTTTTTTATTACTCAAAATAATATGATATGGTAAATCTAACTAATGTATAGTTTTCATTGAAGTAGATGTATATTAGAGAGCTGTGGGAGTGTCATTATCCAAATCGAAGTAAAAACAGGAGTACCCTCCAATAAAAAGGAGACTATTATAGGCACAGCAGACAATATGAACTCTCAAACACAAATTGTATAAAATGGTACTTTTTTTACATATCAAAAAAAAAAAAAAAGACTAAAAATAGAATCATAAAAAAAGTCAGTGGCTTGTAAATAAAGCAACTCAATAGTAGTAGTTGTCAAAACCTTGACCAGAGAGAAAAAAAGAATGGAGACATCCAACGCATTTCGACAGTAGGGATTTGGAGTCTTCTTCCGGGATGCTCATATAACAGGTACATGGATATTCAAACTGTATTCAGACGCTTCAATGTACTCAGCCACAAGGCATAAAACCACACAGAAGTTTAAGTGTTTTAGAAAGATAGATATACTTTATTGTCATTGTATATATATATACACAACATTTTTCCAAGTACTCTTTACAGCAGCAATAAAAACACTTCTCAACAAAACCACATGCCCACATATCTATTTAAATATATCAAAATATAAAATGTTATTTAAAAATAAAATAAATAAATTAAAATGTTTTTTTAGAATTACTAAAACACTGTACCTGATGGGATTATGGACAACACAGCCCTAGGGGAAAAACTATGCTTTAAGCGATTAGTGTGCATTTTAAAATGTCCTATATCTTTTCCCAGATGGAAAAGCGACAAACACACTGTAACCTGGGTGGGTTGGATCAATACTAATAGTTTTTGCCCGCTTTTTTAATCGGCTGGCATATGCTGTGTCCAAATTCGGTAGCTCTGTTCTTATGATCCGCTGTACTGTTTTCCCCACACAAGACAGGCACTTCTTATCCTCCGCCCTGCAGCTGGCATACCACACTACAGCGCAGTGGAGAAGAATACTCTCAATGGCACACTGATAGAAATTGACCGAAAGCCTTAAGGGCAATCCAGCCTGCTTCAGTCTCCGAAGAAAAAACAATCTCTATTGCGCTTTTTTCACTAGAAAAAAAGTATTTTGAGACCATGACAACTCCCTTGTAATATGCACTCCCAAAAATGTAATATAGTGTCCACCCTTTCCACCTCCTCCTTTTGCCACCTTCTGAGGAGAATGACAGAGAAAGAGGATTTCCACACCCAGACCAGTGGAGCCACTGGGGTCACAAACAGTAGGAGGAAGCCTCAATTTCACATTAAAAAAAAATCTGGAAGATTGCTAAAAATAGGTGTTATAGGAGCCGGTATGTGTGCTGGCGTTATCTAATTCAGAATGCTGGGATTAACTGAAGACAGATAAGGAGCAGGCACACTGAGGAGTCCCCACGTAAGAGTAGTTATCGCCCCAATTAGTAATATATCCAAGGTAGCACCCACCCCTCACAATCCAGAAAACCAAGTATACTGTTGAGTAATCTTGTCCTAGGGAGCCCCTCGAAAACACCAGCCGCCACTGTAGTAAATACCAAATGCATGTAGCGTGTATTTTGCCTTTTTTTCCTGGCTTGTTTTTAGCTGTGTGCTTATACTCCATACATTCCACATTATGCATCTTCCTGATGCTCTTGAAGAAGCGCAAGGCGCTTAACATGTAGAGCCAAGATCAAGTCTACATCACTTCACTGCAATATAGTCATACTCCTGGATCCATTGCGACAATGTTATGATATTTGTATCCGTCAGATTCCATGTAGTTGTAAATCGGTTATATACAGTTGTAAATCGAATTAGCATTTGACTTATTAATGGGGATTTTAATCTTCAAAAAAAAACAAAAAACATTTCTAATGTTTATTTAATAAAATATATATATACTTTTGTACATCTTGTCTGGTCTTGCCTAAAAAGTCCAAGCCCACTTTTCCCCAATTATTCTCTACTATGAACCATACCGGCTCCCATAACACCTATTTTGGGCAATTTTTCCATATTTTTTTTTTTGACGTGAAATTGAAGTTTTCTCCAGCCTGTTGGTGAGCCCAGTGGCTGGTCCGGGTATGGTGGTCCTCTTTCTCTGTCTGCCTCCTTGGGAGGCAGCAGCACACTTACACTTCTGCGTGGTTTTATCCCTTGTGTACATGGAGTACATTGAAGCATCTGAATACAGTTTGAATATCCTTGTACCTGTTATATGAGCACACCGGAGGAAGAATCCAAATCCCTACTGTCGAAATGCGTCATCTCATTAATTTTTTCTCTCTGGTCAAGGTTTTGACAACTACTATTGTGTTGCTTTATTTACAAGCCACTAATCATTTTATGATACTATTTTTATCTTTTTCATATGTAATAAAGTACCATTTTATACAATTTGTGTTTGAGAGTATATAGTGTCTGCTGTGAGTAAAATAGTTCCCTTTTGATTGGAGGGTATTCCCGTTCCAGTTTTCATTTTAAAGATTTACTTTAAATGCACAATAAATGGCACTGCTGTGAATGAGAACTTCAGAAAAAAGGTTCATTTGGATGGACTGATAATGTATATCTGGGTATAAAAACTAAACAAAGCAAACACATTTAGTGTTATACAGGTGCTATAAATGCACCTTTCCTAATGTTTGATCACTTTATAAAACACTAAGTTGTCCACGTCGCTGGTCCCATTCAAAATCCAAGCTTCAGCTGACATGGTGGGCATACCCTCAAAGGCTCTTTAGGGTTTGGGTGTTGCAAAGATGGGCCACAGCCCTGGACCTGTACAGTAGCCTGTGGCTAACTACACTCATTGCACCATGTGCCAAGGTAAGCTCTGAACACAGGATCCAGTACCCAAGGCAAACATTACAGGCAAGCTCATATCATGATACAAGTGTCAAGGAGGTAAAATAAAATCAGATGAAAAATAGTAGGAAATTCTTCTCAAAGTGGAGAGAGCTTATGTCACCTAGGGACACTAGTAAAAAAAAAAAAACTGTGAGAAACCCTTTCTAGCTTTATGCAAGTCAACAATTCTTAATCGTAGGTCTTCTGAGAGCTCTTTTGTGCGAGGCATCATTCACATCAGGCAATGCTTCTTGTGAAAAGCAAACCCAGAACTGGTGTGTGTTTTTTATAGGGAAGGGCAGCTGTAACCAACACCGCCAATCTCCAGTTGTCTGACACCTCACTCCAATTAGCTCTTGGAGATCTCAGTCTAGAGGTTCACATACTTTTTCCACCTGCACTGTGAATGTTTACATGGTGTGCAATAAAAACATGGTAACATTTAATACTTTGTGTGACATTAGTTTAAGCAGACTGGGATTGTCTATTGTTGTGACTTAGATGAAGATCAGATCACATTTTTACGACCAATTTGTGCAGAAATCCATATCATTCCAAAAGGGTTCACATACTTTTTTTTGCAACTGTATGTTAATAGTAACTGAGCTCCTAGCAGCTGCCCCTGGAACAATGTTATAAGCCTGGTGAAGACATCACGTAGTAATAAAAGCTTAATAGAAGTAAGAAAAAGTAAGAAATAAAGCAGATGCATGCTCTAGATGAGGAGAGAGAAGTTTGGGGGTAAATTTGGGTAATGCCTGGACATACAGGGTGTAACATGTAACTTAAAGCAGCAGACCCCCACCCAGCACCCGCTATCACAATTTAAAAACAGAGTTCTATGAACGAATAAACTACAAGCTCTGCTGCCACTGCAGCAGCCAGCTTGTGATTCATTGATTCTTCCTGCTTTTCACTACCTGTCTGCCCATAAAGAGGTACAGGCAAGACAGCTGTATCAAGTATCTGCAGGAGCCTGGCATTGCACGCGAGAATCTACTGATCAGGGGTGCAATGCTTTGCAGGCTATTGTAAACAAAAATAACAAATGCACATTTTTTTACCTGCAAAATCATGTGAATTTATTTAATTTTTACAAAAGATGAACCTAGCCTTTAATCTGCCCTGCTAAGGTAATGTATCACTCGCACCTATGCTGACCGCTTTTCTCCCCACACCTTCTCTGCAAAGGATGTGAACATGTCCATCACGTGGAGCCTCACGTTCTGTACATGAAGGTTAAGGCGACACTGAAAGATTCTGCTTCTCCCAGCACTAGGAAAAGGCTTTTCATGTTGCTATTCCCAGGATGCAGGTTCTATGCGATCAGAAAATCAATGGAACGGATTCCTTGCACACTGGCAGCCTGAGATCTGCTTGACCTTCTCATGTCCTCCGTGTACAAAAGAAAGTAACATCTCACCACAAACAAGAGGCTACAAGTCTCCATGTGTGTAGGGACTACAGGGGACAGTCTGTGCATTCTGCTCGTAGACTCGAGGTGACAGTGTATATGTATAAATCTAATTAAAGCTGACGTTGATTTCCAACAGCTGGCGCAAAAGTGGGCCTAGTACCCATAAAAATGTATTCAGATGCCATGTTTTGTTTGAACGATTAAAGAAGCCTTTTGAAATTGGCTCAGTATAACAACCAGGCAACTAGCATTATCATAAGGTCATCAGAAATGGCAACCCCACATTTTTCTTAGAATTGTTTAAGGTTAAACCTGCATCCTGTCCATTTTTTTATCTATTGCAAGGAGATCACAAAGACTGAGCTAAAATAAACATGTACACTTCTATACAATTGTAGGTGCAAAATCAATACACACAGAAAATGACATGAGCTAACAGAATACATGGGCTTCAAAGTCTATGTAAGGCACAAGTCCCATTTAGGGTGAATAGGGTGAGAGTCCAGATTTCAGTTCCCCCTGGAGACATAATCAACAGATCTGGGGAACCTCATTTTAAGGAAAAAAATTATGAGGAGAGAGCAATAGTGTAAGTGGAATCTTCTGCGAGCTCATAATATTTCCTCCCCACGTGCTTCTTCCCCTGAAATCTCTGTCAAGATCAAGGACACAGCCATCGACCCGTCCCCGCATGCCAGGTTGCTAGGTGTAATCCTGGACTCTGAACTATCCTTTCAGGCTCACATCCAAAGCTTTCTACCTTAACCTAAGCAAAATCTCCAAAATACTCCCCTTCCTAACCAATGACACCAAAAGTTTCCAATCCACTCTCTGGTCATCTCTCGCCTTGACTATTGAAACTTCCTCCTCATTGGATTACCTTTACATAGACGTTCCCTCTTCAGTCTATTATGAATGCCATTGCCAGACACATCCACCTTACCAACTATTCAGTGTTTGCTACCCCTCTCTGCCAATCCCTCCATTGACTTCTGCTGACACAACAAATTAAATTCAAAATACTAACAACTTCCAAAGCCATCCACAACTTGGCCTCCAGCTACATCAATAACCTAGTCTCAAAATACCAACCTAATCATTCTCTTCGTTCCTCCCAAGACCTCCTGCTCTCTAGCTCCCTTGTCACCTCCTCCCATGCTCACCTCCAGGAATTCTCCTGAGCCTGTGCCATCCTACGAACCTCCCCACCTGTCCGACAATGTCCTGCTCTGTCCACTTTTAAGTGAGCTATGAAAACCCTTCTCTTCAGAGAAGCCTATCCTGCCTCCACCTAACAACTGTACTTTTATTTTCTCCATCAGCTCATCCCCTACAGTTACCTTTTGTATCACTTGATCCTCCCTTTTAAATTGTAAGCTCTAATAAGCAGGCCCTCTGATTCCTCCTGTATTGGATTCTATTGTAACTGTACTGTCTGCTCTCATATTATAAAGGGCTGCGCAAACTGTTGGTGCTATATAAATCCTGTATATTAATAATAATACTACTCTGCTCACAGCAATCAGAGGAAGAGGAGAGGAAGTGACTGCACACTAGGCCAATCAGGTTTCTGCTGCTTTGTACCTGTCTAAATCTGTAACTGTGCTTGAAGTATGGGAGTGCACAGGTATAACCTGCTGCCTCTTTACTGATGAGTCAGTAGGCTGAAGGGTGGCTCATTGACCAAGCTTTATTGCATTGCACAGGAGGTCATGTATCTTGCAATGCTGCCTAACAATGGTGCACGGATTACAAGGACTTGGCTGAGCCACCGGAAAGAGGTGCTGGATCACAAGACTTTACAAACAGTATTACAAGTCCATATACTGCATATTTCATATTTGCCTGAAGTTTAGATTTAAACTTGGAGTCAATTAATCCACTTTATTTATAATCAACTCCATATATTGGGGTTCCCCTTCTCTAGCAGGGTGTAGTTTATTACCTATCAGGAGCTAAAATTACAACCTGCTGCTGAAATCTGGTACTGATGACTGTTTACATACAGTAATTACAGTGCCTTGCAAAAGTATTCACCCCCCTTGGCATTTTTCGTGTTTTGTTGCCTCACAACCTGGAATTAAGATGGATTGTTTGAAGATTTGCATCGTTTAATATGCAGAACATGCCCACAACTTAAGATTTTTTTATTAATTGTGAAGCAAACAACAAATAGGACAAAAAACAGAAAAAGTCAATGTGCATAACTATTCACCCCCCTAAAGTCAATACTTTGTAGAGCCCACTTTTGCGGCTATAACAGGTCCAAGTCGCCTTGGTCTCTATGAGCTTGCCACATTTTACCCCTGGGATTTTTGCCCATTCCTCCTTGCAAAACTGCTCCAGTGCCTTCAAGTTGGATAGTTTGCGCTTGTGAACAGCAATCTTTAAGTCTGACCACAGATTTTCTATTGGATTGAGGTCTGGGCTTTGACTAGGCCATTTCAACACATTTACATGTTTCCCTTTAAACCACTCCAGTGTTGCTTTAGAAGTGTGTTTGGGGTCATTGTCCTGCTGGAAGGTGAACCTCCTCCTAGCCTCAAATCACACACAGAGTGGTACAGGTTTTGCTCAAGAATATCCCTGTATTTAGCACCATCCATCTTTCCCTAAACTCTGACCAGTTTCCCAGTCCTGACTGCTGAAAAACATGATGGTGTTCTTTGGGTGATGTGATGTGTTGGGTTTGCACCAGACATCGCGTTTTTTTTTTTAATGGCCAAAAAGTTCAATTTTATTCTCACCAGACCAGAGCACCTTTCTCCATACATTTTGGCAGTCTCCCACATGCTTTTTCTCAAACTCAAAATGTGCCATTTTGTTTTTTGATGAAAGTAATGGCTTTCTTCTGGCCACTGTGCCATAAAGCCCAACTCTATGGAGCGTACGGCTTATTGTTGTCCTATGTACAGATACTCCAGTCTCTGCTGTGGAATGCTGCAGCTCCTCCAGTGTTACCTTAAGTCTCTGTGCGGCCTCTCTGATTAATGCCCTCCTTGCCCAGTCCGTGAGTTTTGGTGTTTGGCCGTCTCTTGGCAGGTTTGCCGTTGTGCCATGTTCTTTCCATTTGGTTACGATAGATTTGATGGTGCTCTTGGGGATCATCAAAGATTTGGATATTTTTTTTAAACCTTGACTTGTACTTCTCAACAACATTGTCCCTTACTTGTTTGGAGAGTTCCTTGGTCTTCATGGCAGTGTTTGGTTAGTGGTGCCTCTTGCTTAGGTGTTGCAGCCTCTGGGGCCTTTCAAAAAGGTGTGTATATGTAATGATAGATCATGTGACACTTAGATTGAACATCATTTCACTAATTATGTGACCTCTGAAGGTAATTGGTTGCACAGAGCTTTTTATGGGCTTCATAACAAAGGGGGTGCACATACCAATTATCAGTTTTTTATTTCTGAAAAATAGTTTTATGTATATATTTTTCTAATTTTACTTCACCAACTTAGACTATTGTGTTCTGATGCATCACATATAATTCAGATTAAAAAAACATTATACTAAAGGCTGAAATTTAACAAAATAGGTAAAAAGCCAAGGGGGGTGAATACTTTTGCAAGGCACTGTAGATATAATATATGCCAGTTGACTCTCTGTATCTGTATATTTTATTCATCGATACACTCTGCAGTGAAAGAAACATACTTAATTTCACACGCATTAATACGCAAAACCTTCTTCACCAAACTTCACAGAACTAAATATTGCAAATGTTTTCAAACACACACAGAGCCTTTTATCTTGCCTTAATTTTGTCAAGATTATAACAGTAATTCTCACTAAGGAAGAAACACAAGCAATCTACCTTTCATTATTTTTGAAAATGATCACTGATCAGATTGGAGCCGTTGAGATCCAAATGCCCTAAGGAATCTGTACCTAGCACAAACATTCCAATTATGCTTGCTGAACACTGCTCTTTAGCCTATGCAAAGTGGAGGTCCATGCAGAAATCTTTCAACACAACTTATCAGAGGAAGAAATGAAGACCTATATAATTCCCCAATAGCTGTTGGACGGTGGCATCTTAGGGTGATTTTATGCCTAAGGTAACAGGATTTAGCGCTTTCTGATTTGTTAGAATGTATGACCAACTCCAGTCAAAAAGTAAAGTAACACTATTAACTTCTTCAGAGCCACGCTATAGCCGAATGTCGGCTACAGCGCGGACCTACTTTGCCGGGAGTATGTCAATAGACGTCCTCCCGTGACCGAGCGGCCTGCGTCCTCTCTTCCGAAGCGCGTGGCACGCTCTGCGATCAGCAAGTCTAGGAGACTCGGCTGATCACAGCTCGGAGCAAGGGGTCGATCACGACCCCCTTACCACGTGATCAGCTTACAGCTCTGTGCCCACCTGTGCCACCTGCCAGTGCCCACCAGCGCCACCCATCAGTGTCATCTACCAGTGCCCATCAATGTCACCTACCAGCCTCGGAAATACTCGGGGACAGCTCGGCTGAACTCAGAAAGGCTCGGAAACACTCAGGAGCGGTATTTCCAAGTCATTCCGAGTATTTCCGAACAGCTCCGAACTGTTCCGAGTGTCCCCAGCACCCCTGCACCTCTGGCCAAATGCAGTACTGCACCGCCCATTAGCTTGAATTCTGCTCGTTTCGCGAGACAACACTTGCAAACCGAGTCAGAATTAAAAAAAAAAAAAAAAGTTGCTTGTCTTTTCAAAACGCTCGTTAACCACGTTACTCATAAACCAAGGTTCCACTGTACCCATTTTTTCCTCATATCTCTAAAACATTTCATACAATCCACTGCAACCTCTGATCATGAGAACTATGGAGGACAGTGCTAGAACCAGGGAGCACATTTTGCTTGCCTTTTTACAGGCTTACAGCCAGTCACTAGGTACAGGGATCTAGTTGGCAGGGCAGAAAATCAGTGCCAGAATAGCAAATAGCATCACTGAGCAGGTAGCCCATGTCCTTCAAGCAAGTTTAAATGCAATGTGTATATATGGCCGACGGGATCATGCTTTGAAAACTAATATCATTTTAGCCTTAAATTGGGATCAGACTCAGAAAATCTCTAAACACATGGTACGGGTTTACAGGTGGAAATCTGACTCACTTCCACAATGTCGCTACCATAACAGCATACATTAGGGAAAGTATTTTCACAAAATCCTAATTGCTTTATTCCTACCAAAAGGCAACTAAGAAAAAAAATGAAAAGTAATAAGCTGAAAAAAAAAAAAAGATCACATTAAGCCATTAGAATGATTCGAAAAAGGAGAATATTTATTTTAATAAAACAGACTGGATGCCGATCACTGTTAATCCTTTAGATGCCATCTGGAATACATTACAGCGATGCCCAGACCATGCCGGGACGAGCATCAAGCAGTAAGGATTAGCATATATAAAATGTATTATTAGCCCTTTCGCTGAACACCACATCTCACTGCTGAGGCAGGACAATCAGAGCCAGCTTTCATGTATGGAGCTTTTTCATTATGGTTTCAGAGAACCATTACTGACATCACAGTGATGATTGATATACTTTTCAAGGAGAATTTCTCTTCTGCTGGAGCCATTCAGATATTTGGGTTACCGAGCTCCCTTTGTTTTCATTAGTGACAGCGATGGGGTTGGGAAAGGCAGTTGCATTTATAACACTTTCTGAATGACAAAATAGACTAGGGCCACTTTATCACTCATTTCCAAAGGTCAACATTTTAATATGATTGCCCCATAGCCAGTATTATTGGCTATTGGAAGAACGTATGATAACTTCCTATACATGTTATCATTTTGAGCGATAGGTGTAACCTTTTACAACCCACTACAGGGAGAGTTTACTTTAAAGATAAATTCCAGGTATGGATATTTTTTTAAATAGTCCCATTGGTCCAGCTTGGACAAATACAACTATGCGTATACCATACCTCTGGTAACATTGTGGAAGTTGGAAATCACTGTAGTAGACATTGCTAATACAGTGATCTCCACTAGCTATTGGGTCCCATGCTGAAAACCTGCGCTGCTGCATTCTGAACACAGAATGCCACTTGTTTGGCACGGGTGCTATTCAGAGAACACTTTGCACTTACTCAATGCATGCAAAGCATTCTCTGATTGGACAAGACTGGGGGATCAGCAATCCACCTCCCCATCTTATCCAATCAGAGAATGCTTTCTGCTCATTGTGGAAATGCAAAGCATTTTCTGAATGGAGCCCATATCGAGCGTCCAACCTCCTGAGCTGTCAATGCATCAGGGCGGCTGCTTGACACAATACCCATAAGCTAGTGGAGATCACTGTGGTAGCAGTACCTACTACAGCGTTTTTCAGCTTTCAGGGGAATCGGCTAGGTATGGTATAAGCACAGGTACAGTGAGGGAAAAAAGTATTTGATCCCCTGCTGATTTTGTACGTTTGCCCACTGACAAAGAAATGATCAGTCTATGGTTTATTTTAACAGTGAGAGACAGAACAACAACAAAAAACAGAACAATGCATTTCAAAAAAAGTTATAAATCGATTGCATTTTAATGAGTGAAATAAGTATTTGACCTCTTCGCAAAACATGACTTAGTACTTGGTGGCAAAACCCTTGTTGGCAATCAGAGGTCAGACGTTTCTTGTAGTTGGCCACCAGGTTTGCACACATCTCAAGAGGGATTTTGTCCCACTCCTCTTTGCAGATCCTCTCTAAGTCATTTAGGTTTCAAGGCTGATGTTTGGTAACTCGAACCTTTAGCTCCCTCCACATATTTTCTATGGGATTAAGGTCTGGAGACTGGCTAGGCCACTCCAGGAGCTTAATGTGCTTTTTCTTGAGCCACTCCTTTGTTGCCTTGGCCGTGTGTTTTGGATCATTGTCATGCTGGAATACCCATCCACAACCCATTTTCAATGCCCTGGCTGAGGGAAAGAGGTTCTCACCCAAGATTTGATGGTACATGGCCCTGTCCATCGTCCCTTTGATGCAGTGAAGTTGTCCTGTCCCCTTAGCATAAAAACACCCCCAAAGCCGTGGCGGTGCATCCATAAAGGACGCAGGAGCACCGCCCCCCCTCTCTCACCATAGAAAGATAGATTCATGCATTGCATGATTCTATCTATGGTCGTCGGTTTTTTGGTCGCAGGTTTTTTTTTTAAGTGCCTGATTAGAGCCGTGGGCTCTAATAGGCTTCCAAAATGGTAAACAGCGGGTGCAATGCTGTGCGTTCGCTGTTTACTCAGTGTTGCGTTAGGAACACTGACCCGTCTCTCAGCCAATCAGGTGCTCGGCTCTGGTTACCTGTCACCTAATTGGCTGAAACAACAGGCGCTGTGAATGGACGCCTGATAGAGAGGACCGGAGACATCGAGGAGCGTGGGGGACGACACCGTGACCCGCTGCGAGACAGGTAAGTCCCGACTCGCAGGCGATGCACACTGGCAGCATTTGATGGGGCACAGTAGTGGCAATTGATAGGACACAGTGGCTGCAATTTTTTATTTTTTTTTCAACACAACACTTTCACCCGGTTCTCCTCTAAAGTTTGCTAATGAACATCAGAATGATTCAGACGGGCCTGTACATGTGCTTTCTTGTGGGCACTGCAGGATTTCAGTCCTTCACGGTGTAGTGCGTTACCAATTGTTTTTTTAGTGACTATGGTCCCAACTGCCTTGAGATCATTAACGAGATTCTCCCGTGTAGTTGTGGGCTGATTCCTCACTGTCCTTATGATCACTAAAACTCCATGAGGTGAGGTGAGATCTTGCATGGAGCCCCAGACTGAGGAAGATTGACAGTTATGTTGTGTTTATCCTATTTGCGAATAATTGCACCAACTGTTGTCATCCTCTCACCAAGCTGCTTGGCGATGGTCTTGTAGCCCATTCCAGCCTTGTGTAGGTCTACAATATTGTCCCCGACATCCTTGGACAGCTCTTTGGTCTTGGCCATGGTGGAGAGATTGGAATCTGATCGATTGCTTCTGTGGACAGGTGTCTTTTATACAGGTAACAAGCTGAGTTTAGGAGCACTGCCTTTAGTGCTCCTAATCTCAGCTTGTTACCTGTATAGAAGACATCTGGGAGCCAGAAATCTTGCTGATGGATAGGGGATCAAATACTTATTTCACTGATTAAAATGCAAATCAATTTATAACTTTTTTGAAACGCATTTTTCTGGATATTTTTGTCATTATTCTATCTCTGACTGTTGAAATAAATCTACCATTAAAATTATAGACTAATCATTTCTTTGTCAGTGGGCAAACGTAAAAAATCAGCAGTGGATTAAATACTTTTTCCCCCCTCACGTTACATTGGTCCAAGCTGGACCATTGTAACTATATAAAAATATCCATAACTGGAATTCATCTTAAAAATAATAATTCACCCAACCTCTCCAAAATGGATATACAGACAAGTATTTCTAGAGAATTATATTTTAACCACTTGCTTACTGTGCACTTAAACACCCTTCCTGCCCAGACCAATTTTCAGCGCTCTCGCACTTTCAGTGACAATTGCGCGGTCATGCAATGCTGTAACCAAATGAATTTTTTATCATTTTGTTCGCACAAATAGAGCTTTAGTTTGGTGGTATTTATTCGCGACTCTGTTTTATTTTTTTTGCGATATAAGCGAAAACATAGCGGAAATTTTGAAAAAAAACTATATTTTCTCCTTTCTTTTTTAAAAGAAATCCAATAAAATCAAATTTTGTCATAAATTTAAGCCAAAATGTATTCTGCTACATGTTTTTAGTAAAAAAAATTCCGTTAAGTGTATAATAATTGGTTCGCGTGATCACGGACATATGTATGCAAATGATCATGTAAAAGGGGTGTGCAGGTGATCACGGACATATGTGTGCAGATAATCATTGGCACATGTTATTTTACTGGGACATATGTGAGGGACATGTGTTTTTATTATTTGGGGACATGCGTGTTTTGGGGACATGTGTGTTTAACTATGGGGACCCTAGACTGGTGATCAGTGAGTAAAAAAAACATCTAATACTCACTGATCACCAGCCGGCTGCAGCGATCCGCTCTCCTCTCCTCACCGACGACTTCCGTGTGAGGAGAGGAGGGCCGATTGCCTAGCAACCGGCTGTTTGTTTACATCACATGACAGCCGTGATTCGACACGGCCGTCATGTGATCAGGAGGGCCAATCACCGAGCCCTCCTGCCGATCCGAGATGCGCCGTGTCCGGGTGACACGGCCGCATCGGGATCGCGCCGCTGCGCGGGCACGCGCGCGATCCCTCTACTTCTGAAGGACGTTCCGGAACGTCCACTCAGAAGTAGACGGCTCCCACCCGGCCGTATATCTACATTGGCCGGGTGGGAAGTGGTTAAAATTCTCTCTTCAATGCAGAATCCAATAATGACTTATCAAGGTAAAAAAAAAAGCGAGGGATTAGTAAAAGTTGTCTGCATGGTAAAGTCACTATGCGCGAGCTGACGTATTTGCTAGACAAACTAGAAAACAAAATCGGTTAGTTGCACACAAGCAGCATTTGCTAATCAAGAGCAATATTCTGCTCAAAAAGCATTGTGCTGACCAACATTTTAAAAGGTCAACAGCAGAGAAAAACACACTATAAACACATATGTGGTTGTTTTGATATACATATACAGTATCTCACAAAAGTGAGTATACCCCTCACATTTTTGTAAATATTTTATTACATCTTTTCATGTGGCCATGCCATGAGGTGCCATGTTGAACTTCCGGTGACCAGTATGAGAGCGTGAGAGCAATAACACCAAATTTAACACACCTGCTCCCAATTCACACCTGAGACCTTGTAACACTTACAAGTCACATGACACCAGCAAGGGAAAATGGCTAATTGGGCCCAATTTGGCCATTTTCACTTAGGGGGGTACTGACTTTTGTTGTACACTCACTACTTTACATTGTAGCAAAGTGTTATTTTTTCAGTGTTGACACATAATAAAATATTTACAAAAATGTGAGGGGTGTACTCACTTTTGTGAGATACCGTATATATACAGTTGTGCTCATAAGTTTACATACCCTGGCAGAATATATGATTTCTTGGCCATTTTTCAGAGAATATGAATGATAACACAAAAACATTTTTCACTCATAATTAGTGTTTGGCTGAAGCCATTTATTATCAATCAACTGTGTTTACTCTTTTTAAATCATAATCACAACAGAAACTACCCACATGACCCTGATCAAAAGTTTACATACCCTGGTGATTTTGGCCTGATGACATGCACACAAGTTGACACAAAGGGGTTTGAATGGCTATTAAAGGTAACCATCCTCACCTGTGATCTGTTTGCTTGTAATTAGTGTGTGTATAAAAGTTTAAGGAGTTTCTGGACTCCTGACAGACCCTTGCATCTTTCATCCAGTGCTGCACTGAAGTTTCTGGATTCTGATTCATGGGGAAAGCAAAAGAATTGTCAAAGGATCTGTGGGAAAAGGTAGTTGAACTGTATAAAACAGGAAAAGGATATAAAAAGATATCCAAGGAATTGAGAATGCCAATCAGCAGTGTTCAAACTCTAAACCAAGAAGTGGAAAATGAGGGGTTCTGCTGAAACCAAACCACGGTCAGGTAGACCAACTGAGATGACAGCCACAACTGCCAGGAAAATAGTTCGGGATGCAAAGAAAAACACACAAATAACTTCAGATGAAATACAGAACTCTCTGAAAACATGTGGTGTGGCTGTTTCAAGATGCACAATAAGGAGGCACTTGAAGAAAGATGGGCTGCGTGGTCGAGTCACCAGAAGAAAGCCTTTACTATGCAAATGCCACAAAGTATCCCGCTTACAATACGCCAAACAGCACAGAGACAAGCCTCAAACCTTTTGGCACAAAGTCATTCGGAGTGATGAGACCAAAATTTTGCTTTTTTGGCCACAAGCCCACAACCAATAAACACTACATTTGGAGAGTCAACAAGGCCTATGATGAAAGGTACACCATTCCTACTGTGAAACACGGAGGTGGATCGCTGATGTTTTGGGGATGTGTGAGCTTCAAAAGGCACAGGAAATTTGGTCAAAATTGATGGTAAGACGAATGCATCAAAAAAAAATACTGGACGAAAATTTACATTCATCAGCCAGGAAGCTGCACAAGGGACGTACATGGACATTCCAACATGACAATGATCCAAAACACAAGGCCAAGTCGACCTGTCTATGGCTACAGCAGAATAAAGTGAAGGTTCTGGAGTGGCCATCTCAGTCTCCTGACCTCAATATCATTGAGCCACTCTGGGGAGATCTCAAAACGTGCAGTTCATGCAAGACAGCCCAAGAATTTACAGGAACTGGAGGCTTTTTACCAAGAGGAATGGGCAGCTTTACCATCTGACAAGATAAAGAGCCTCATCCACAAATACCACAAAAGACTTCAAGCTGTCATTGATGATAAAGGGTCAATACATGGTATTAAGTAGGGAAGGAACTGGGGTATGTAAACTTTTGATCAGGGTCATAAATTCTGCCAGGGTACATAAACTTATGAGCACAACTGCGTGTATGTGTGTGTATATATTTATTTACCAAAGGATTTGTTTTGTCATCTACCCACCCTTATTTGCAACGAGTCTCTTTTCTCCCCTTGGACTACTAGTAATGTTTTACGCAGTGGTAATGGTCATCCTTTCCTTCCGTCTAATTATTTCCCCTTACACCCACCAGCCTACACACACTCCAGATGCAAGATTGCCTCCAGTATTCACTTAGCAAATGACAACTCAGGAATAATACTTTTCAGAGAATTATTGTTGCCAAATTGAAAAACCTTTTCACACCCTCTGAACAAATATACAAGCTAAAGGCTATTTTTAAAGATTTGCTTAGAGTTGTTCTTTAGCTACAATCTTGCCCTGCAGCAGGTGTTAGAACCATGCCCTTGTATATCCCACATTACCGTGCAGAGCAATTGAATTCCCCAGCATACTTTGCAACACAATTCTCAGCACAGCGAGCAGGGCAGGGTAGCGGCACACAGTAATTAGAGCAGCACAGCGTGCAGAATGGCCAGTCTTACCAAAAGCGGTGGTGGAGAGAGAGCCCGAGTGATTGTGTATCAGCACATTGCAGCAATGGTCATTTCTGCGTATTGATTACAAGTCTTGCAAGATGAAAAGACAAATATTGCCTTGGTGGCTCATTTTCCACAGAGCTCTGAGCTCTCCGGGGCCTGGCCTGCAACTGTTTTTTTTTTTTTTACAGCTACCATAGAAATACAGAAAGAGACAAGTCTCACTAAATAGACCCCAATTGTGGAAATTTTTCTAAAGAAAATTTGTTCTTGCTGTTTATAGCAAGCATTCAATTATGGTACTTTTATTTTCTACTTTATACAGCTTTATTTAATTGGTGGCTGTAAGCAGTAAGAAAATGTTATTTCCATTTTTTTTTTTATATTACTTCAGAGTAGAGGCAGTGTACCCACATTTCCCATAATGTGTTGGGGTCAATGTATGCAGTAGTGCTGGACCTTGTGGGTAAAGGTTTGCAGCTCCCTGATTTGGTGAACCCTTTAGAAGAGTGCCTATATTGTGGGTGGATAAGCAGCGACTTAAAAAAAAAAAAAAAAAAAAAAGGGTATTTTAGTCATTAATAATCTGGAATTTATTGGTAAAAGTATATTACACAAGTACAGACAACATGTTTCAGAGTTCTCTTCTTCAGGGCTAGAAAATTAACATGATGTTTAGTGCATGATGTGCTACGGATCAGAGATTTGCTCCAAACTGAAGTGGAGCTGTAGGTTGGTGCTCGACTTGCAAGAAAGTTTTACAAAACTTCCATAATCTGTAGAGTATGCCTAGGACTCCTCAAATCTCCTTGTTTATTGCAATATGTTGGCACCCCTTCTCCATAGGATGTTTGTAATACACGTATGCCTCTGAAGGACTCTGAAACCCCTGCTTGTAAAGTCACCAGGGGCGGACTGACAACTCATGGGGCCCCCGGGCAATAGGAGATTATGGGGCCCCCGGGCAATAGGAGATTATGGGGCCACACAGTACACACACACACACACACACACACACACACACTGAAACGGTACTGGAGAGGCGGGGCAGCTATAATCTTGGGATTTAAAAAAAAAAAAATACTGATTTTGGTGGTTTTATTGAGGCTGGCAACCCTGATGGGGCCCCTTGGTGGCATGGGGCCCTCGGGCAGTGCCCGAGTGGTCAATCCTCCCCTGAAAGTCACTATGCCTCTTTTTGATGATGAATGATCTGCCTGTATCTCCAGGAATATTAGTAAATGCCTAACTTTCTCAGCTTGTTAGTAATCCACTGACTTGCAAATGCTAATCGATTCCCTGTGCCTCTCCTAATGTTAGCAGTCTCCCGATTTCTCCCAGGATGTTGAGAAAACCTCTGTCCTTCTCTGGATATTAGCAATACTCTTTGTGTCAACCAGGATGTGCTTTTTATCTTACTTCTAAACTAGGAAGCTGTGGTATTCCTGCTTCTTTCAGGATGCTGAATGGCCCACTTTACCCTACCAGCATGTCTTGCACATGCTCCAGCTAGTTGGTGGGCACCAAACATGATGGAAAACTTTACTTGCACACTATACATTTTTGCAATACCTGCAAAATTCCAACATTCTGACTAGCCTCTGCATTCTTTCCACTTATATAAAAAAGGCAGCAAGAAACATAACAGCAAAACCCTTCCCAAGTCAAACAAGACAACTTCTGATAAATTCAAGTCACCCACCTTTTGGAGGTACATATTCTTGGTTAACTGTTCTTCCAACATATTCTGCAGCTTCTTGTTCATTTCCCGCAGGTTTTCATCTCCCGGTTTAACTAAATCTCTCAGGACACTTCCGAGACTGCTCCGGTCTACCTGGCCATGTGTGGTTGACACATCTGGGGGTGAAAGATTAGATGACCAACATCAGATTAAAAATATTAGACAAACTAGACAACGCGAGTATGGAGGTTGCCACCATTTAAAGTACAAATTTCTTAAAGCGGAATGCCAATGGCGACAGGAAGAGTCAAAATTTGAGCCAATCAGGTTTCTACATTAAATAATGTTTATCATAAAAACACAGAGCTTCCTGAGATGATGAAATGGTAGAGAAGAAAAAGGAAGCAACCTATAGGCCCGAGAGTTTTTGGGCTGTTCAATTTTGCCTTCTTCTAGTATGTACCCAGTTCTTTGACAAGCGGGATCAAAGTAGGATTGTTATATTGTATATCACTTCTATGTTATTGTTAAAAAAATTACCAATAAAAACCATTGAAAAAGAAATGGTAGATCAATGATCTCATTAATGTACTGCTGCTCCTTCAACATCCAATCACAGGTTGGGGTGAATTCAAGTGCAGGCTGCACTGATCATATATTGTAGTCTGTAGGGAGTTCTAAATGCGTGCAGGAACTGGCTATAGTGTCTGATAAACAGTCATGTCTGCATCACAAGGTTGATTAAACAGAATTATAAATACTTTCAGCATATAGAACAGATAGATTTAGGAAGACAGCAGTGCACAGTTAATAATATACTGTTGTGATCACATTTTGATCCCATAGCATTTTCCACAAAAAAAAAAAAGAGAGCCCCCTTGAAATACAACCAGTTGATCTCAACTGGGCAAGTTATACAGGTACACCAAGAGGGGCTCCAACTAGAGAAGGTCCAGGCATGGTAACCAGGGAGGAGGTTCCAGGGCAGACCCAGAACACGCCAGAGTGAAAGAAACTGCCCAGCCAGGAAGGCAAAGACCTGGCACCTGCCACAGGCAAAAAGAAGTCTTGACCAGCCAGTAAGAGAAAGTACATTGGGATTATGATGTGTAAAACAGAGAAATATGAAAGCTGCCACTCAGGGTACAAACACCAAGCTTGTCATCCATTTTCCTGCATTTATAATGTCAGTGAGTGACTGGCCAAGCATGCAGCCAATGTAGTCTGAAAAATCATAACTCCTGCATACTTGTTCATGGTAATGATTTACTAGGATGTGAACCCAGGATCAAGACGACAGTCTTGGAGCCCAAATGTTAAAAATAAGGGGTTGGAAAAATCAGCCCCCTTCTATCCTAACAGGGTCCCTTATACAAGAAAATACATACAAGGCCTGGCCAAAAGAATTTAAATGAAGGCGGAACTAAGAAATTGTACTATGGCATGGATCAGGCTTAAAGTGGAAGTAACACGGAAAAAAAATTGGTCTGGCACAATATAGAGTATGGGATTTCAGATCAGCTGTGCCCAGTCTTGCCACAAAGAGTTAATCCAGCTCTGAGCAATCCTCATATCTTTTTTCAGTGAAATAAAACAGACAAACTGTGAAAACTTTGTCCGTTCTTCCCCCTTGCTGTGATTGACATGTGATTTGCATATCTCGTGCACTAGCCTAAGACATGCATTCTTTTTTAATTCCCACTCCTTTCTTCAGCAGCTCTGCAAGGATTGGCTGTTCCACACCTCAGCATGATTTGGCATGCTGAAGTCATGTGGGGACTTTTTTGGGTTTTGACTGGATGTTAGTGATCATAGCAGAAGTTCAGTGTAATAAATACACAGGAGAAAATGCATGTTGATAAGCGGAGTGTAGAGGTGGGAGGGGAGTCTACTGACATCACAACTCCACCCACTGAGCCCTGGAAAACAGACCCACCCACAAAATCTGCAGTTTTTCGGGTCTCATGGCAAACAGAGGGGAGACATTTGACAGATAAGTATACATGCAGGAGGCATGTATATCCTTCTAGATAACCAATATTGCAGTAGTTTAGAAAGGATGAGAGTGGGTTTACATCCACTCTAAAAGACATGAAAAAGATGCAAACATAGATATGGGTGCCATAAGACAAAGTAAATCCATCTTCGTGAAGCAGGTCCTTTTTGCAGTGATGAGCCCAGGCCCATAGTGCCAGAACCCCATAAAGAGTTCATTCAACTCCTTGGCAAAGGCACAGGAATACAGCAGTGATGTTTTTATTGAAATGTAAATAATTCAGGTTTTTATAAAGTGGATCCATTTTCTTAGAGTGTTCAGCGCTCAGCAGACTAAGCATGGAGCTCAGACCAACCCCCCTACCACCTCCCAATTTCTACGTCCGCTGTATCCTCCTCATGACACACCCCCTCACCTCTCTCCACTTTATGCCTTAGTAAATAAAACATCAGCCAATCTTTCTGCAGCTAAATTATTCACACCTTGCAGCCCCCCACTTGCTGACAGCCTTAAAATTCACCAAACACGTCATGTCCTTTTACACTAAGTCTGGGTAACAGGACGGACGGGCATCAGAGAAAGAAGATCATTCCTCTGAAATAATATAAGAGCCGACCAAAACCTGCGCACACAGACTGGGGTGAAGCTGTAGAAGAGAGAAAGCACAGTGAATCTTGCATTTGACTAAGGAGGGGGTTAAATGGCGCAGAAAGGCAACTGGTCAGGCTCAGGTTGCTAATGTGCACACTGACTGGGAGCAACCACCTAGTCAGAGAAAAGGCAAGCCGATACCAGTGTGAAGATGGCAGTGACACTTAAGATGTAAGAGCTGAAGTCTCTGGGATCTGAAGACTATCCAGGACAGATAACCAGAAACTGTGGGATCCATATTGCTCTCTGCAACAAGCGTAAGTCAGATTGGCAGGCAAAGAATTACTTTCTTACGCTAACCAGGGTGGCAGCACAATCAGCAAGCATCCAGACACATTATAAAATCACTATGTTATCTAATCTGCGCTAGACTGCCTTAAATCCCACAAGAAAATCACCTCCCATAAACTGGATTGGCAGAGATCTGCAGAGTGATGCTTAACTCCACTTGTGCCAGGGCCCCAAACAAAATCACTTGATTGTTTCTGCCAAGGCCCTGAATTGGATCACTTAAAGCGTAGCTCCACTTTTGTTGAGAAAAAAACATTCCCCTCTGGGTGATCTATGTACAATGCAAGGATTATAACATTTGTTAACCACTTCGCGCCTGCGCTATAGCCAAAAGACGGCTGCAGCGCGGACGCTCCCTGCCGGGAGGACGTCCCTGGACGTCCTCCTGTTTACTTCCCTAATGCGCGCTCCCGCGAGCGCACATCTGGGAAGTTCTGTGCTGGCCGTGTCCGTCGGACACAGCCAGTCACAGATCGCTGTAAACGGGCAATCACAGCGGCCGCTTACAGCGCGATCGGCGTGTCCAAAGAGAGATGATCTCATATGTAAACATATGAGATCATCTCTCAGCGCCGCTCTCCCTCCTCACACAGAGATAGCGTGTGAGGAGGGAGAGATGAACGGCTGCAGCGGCGCCGTGAGTAAAAAAATAAATAAAGTGCGATCTATCCCCCGCTGCCAACTGTCCCTGCTGCCACCTGTCCCCACTGCCACCTGTCCCCACTGCCATGTATAAGTGCCATCTGTCATCAGTGCCACGTGTCATCAGTGCCAAGTCAGTGCCATCTGTCATCAGTGCCATATCAGTGTCACGTGTCATCAGTGCCACATATTAGTGCCATCTGTGCCACCAGTCAGTGTCATGTGCCATCTGTCATCAGTGTCACGTGTCATCAGTGCCACATGATATCAGTGCCACGTATAAGTGCCATCTGTCACCAGTGCCACATATTAGTGCCATCTGTCATCAGTGTCACGTGTCATCAGTGCCCCGTATCAGTGCCACCTGTCATCAGTGCCACGTCAGTGTCACGTGTCATTATCCTGGTGCTCCAGGGCCTTCAAAAGTGTAATAGGTAGTCAACAAGTTAGATGTGTAATTTATGCTCCTAGAACACGTGATGGCGCTCCCTGCATGTTGGGCCTCTCTATGTGGCCAGGCTGTGTAAAAGTCCCACATATGTGGTATCGTAATACTCAGGGAGGAGTAGCAGAATTTATTTTGGGGTGTCATTTGTGGTATACACATGCCATGTGAGAGAAATAACCTATTACAATGACAATTTTGTGGAAAAAAATAAAAAAATAATTCATTTTGCAAAGAATTGTGGGAAAAAATGCTCACTATGCCTCTTACTAAATACCTTGGAATGTCTACTTTCAAAAAAGGGGTCATCTGGGGGGTATTTTTACTTTCCTGGCTTGTTCGGGTCACAAGAAATGAGATAGGCCACCAGTACATCAGATGTGATCAATTTTGTATGATTCGCACCACAGCTTGTAGAGTATGTAACTTTCACAAAAACCAAATAATATCCACTAATTTGGGTTATTTTTACCAAAGATATGTAGCAGTATAAATTGTGGCCAAAATTTATGAAGAAAAAATAATAACTTGCTAAATTTTATCACAGAAACCAAGAAAAATTATTTTTTTTTTTTCAAAATTTTCGGTCTTTTTTCATTTATAGCGCAAAAAATAAAAAACCCAGAGGTGATCAAATACCACCAAAAGAAAGCTCTTTTTGTGGAACAAAAGGACAAAAAATTTATTTGGGTGCAGTGTTGCATGACTGAGTAATTGTCATTCAAAGTGTGAGAGCACCGAAAGCTGAAAATTGGTCTGGGCAGGAAGGGTGTTTAAGTGCCCAGTAAGCAAGTGGTTAAAGATTCCTACTTTTTGTTATTCTGAAGAAATCCCTGTGTGTTTTGTCTGTGCCTCTGTCTCTCAGGTGTGGCAGCTGCAGGGCACCAATGAGGAAATCTGCTGGGCCGGCATCCCTTTAGACGTGTTCCTATTGAAGTATCTCTCCAAAAATTAAATTTTTGTTGCAGGGGATGCCTGAAATCTAACTTGTATCTTAGGTAGACTTCTGGGAAAATTGGTGAGCCAATCACACAAGCAGGAAATTAGGTTTCTGGGGAGTGGTCAGTACACATTCTGTGTACAGAACAACTCCAGGTAGCCATATTGCAATGCATTCTCAGAAAATGACAGTGGGCGCAGATTGAAAAGAAAGATCATTTTTAATAACATTCAATTACAATGCGATTAGTGTCACAATTATATGTGCTATATTATTTTTTCTTTATTTGCTATTGTTTTTCCACACGAAAGTGGAGTTACCCTTTAATTCCACTTCTGCCAGGTCCCCAAACAAGTTCACTTAAAGCGGAGTTCCACCCAAAAGTGGAGGTTCTGCTTATCTGCGCCCCCCCCCCCCCCCCCGTGCCACATTTGGCACCTTTCGGGGTACCCATCCCCACGTCCGAGAGATCTGCCCGCAGCAAGATCACTCGGAAGTTCAGCCCCCCTCCTCCTTCCCCAGTCACCGGGCGATTCAGAAACCGCAGCACATTTCACGCACGTGCAGTAGAGAACAAAAAGGCTTCATTGCCAGTTTCCCTTACTACAAATGGCGGCAGCACCCGAGAGCCAATGAAAACATCGGCTGGGGTACCAACATCGCTGTATTCCAGGATAGGCAAGTTTCCTAATATTAAAAGTCGGAACTCTGCTTTAACTTCACTTCTGCCAGGGCCCCAAACAAGATCACTTAACTCCACTATTGCCAGGGCCCTGAACAAGCTCACTTAAAGCGGAGTTCCACCCAAAAGTGCGCTAATCTGCTTCCTCCCCCTCCGGTGCCTCATTTTGCACCTTTCGGGGGGAGCGGATACCTGTCAAAACCAGATATCCGCTCCCACTTCCGTGTAAGGGCGCCACAGCGACTTACGTCATTTGTGGCCCCTCCTCCTTCCACCCGCTGCCTTCTGGGAGACACAAACAGGTCCCAGAATACAGCAGGACCGATCAGAAGGCAAGATCACTTAACGTCACTTCTGCCAGGGTCCCAAACAAGATTACTTAAAGTGGAACTACATTGCATCTGAACACCACAAACCAAAAACCCTATTTAATCATTTTTAATATTCAAAGCAAACTCCGACATTCATTCATATCTCCATGTTGTTTTTGCTGATAAATCACTTTGAAAAAAAAAAAAAAACCCCTAGCAACAACCCTACAACCCCGAAAAACAACCCTCTAGCATTCCTGGTTGTTGCCATCTTGAGTAAGGTCATATGATTCATGTAGCATTTACATCCTGGAATACTTGGCTCAGGCATGCAGGCAGGAGGGTGCGCTTAGTTGGGAAAGCCCCTCCTCCTCTGCTGAAGACTCCTGGGATGTATGACATAATTAGCCTCGGCCTGCCTGGAAACCAGAAAGTAACTGGAGAAATACGCTGCAACACAGGAGTTTTAATCCCTTTTTTGGGGGTTAAAAGCGCCCGCTAGCGGCCGAAAAGCACTGATTAAACAGCGCTAAAGCGCCGCTAAAACAGGTGTGTAATGGGAGTGGTTTCATAATTATTAACCAGCTGCTGCACCTGAGGAATACTGCTGGGCCTGCATCCCTTTAGACGTGATTTCATATGGGGAGTATCTCACCAATAATGATATTTTTGTTGCAGGGGATGCCTGAAATCTGACTTGTATCTTAGCACAGACTTCTGGGAAAATCAGTGAGCCAATCACACAAGCAGGAAATTACATATCTGGGGGGCGTTCTGTACACATTCCGTGTACATAACACCTCCAGGTAGCCATTGTACATGTCATATTACTGAAAATGACAGTGTTGCAGATTGAAAAGGAAAGGTCATTTTACAATAACATTCAATTATAAATGTGACTTGTGTCGCAATTGTATATGCTATATTATTATTTAATTTTTTTTCCCCACGGAAGTGAAGTTACCTTTAAATTGAACAAGCTGAAGTTAGAAGCTGCCCAGCTGCACCAGGTTCTGAGTGCTCCAGTTTTAGTAAAGAGTGAGTACAAACAGCATGTAATACAGCATTTATTGATGTTTGTTTGATGTGGGTTTAGTGACACTTTAATTGGAAATCCTGCCAGAGCCCCAGAAAAGATCACTCGTCTCCAATAGGAGTTCAATATATCATCACTTAACTCCCCTCCTGCCAGAACTGAGGCCACCATCACATAATTCCCCTCTGGCTAGCAGTCAGCATAGCACGCCTTAACCCTTCTCGTGCCAGAGCCCAGCACAGCCTCATTTTCCCTTTCTCCTACCGCAGCGCAATATAGCACCATTTACCCCTCTCCTACCACAGCCCAAGACAGACACCTTTACTCTTTTCTCCTACGATAGCCTAGCACAGCATCATTTACCCCTTGCTGACCGATGCGGGGAGGCGGCTCCTGTACACAGAATCACGTACAGGTACATAATTTTGCACTTTGGGTCTGGGGCGCACACACGTGTGATTGGACACAGCGAAGCCAATCAGCGGGTCCTGCGGACCTGATGTCCTCCGGGACCTGCTGATCGTTCCTGAGAGAAGCAGAATGGCGGTCTGCCTATGTAAACAAAGCAGATCGCCATTCTGTTAGTAGGGAAGATAGAGATCCTGTGTTTCTGCTAAGCCGGAACACGGATCTCTGTCTTCCCACAGTTAGCAAGCACTCCCTAGGGACATATTTAACCCTTTAACCCTGCCAGTGTCAGTACAGTGATTGTACTAACGATTGCGAGTGCATTTTTTTTATCACTGAGCACTGTATTGGTGTCACTGGTCTCCAAAAAAAGTGTCAGTTAGTGTTCGATTCGTCCGCCGCAATGTCCAGGAATCAAGGTAGGGAAGGGAGTGTCACCGCTCCAGGAGGATAGTCTAATAACATAGTTACATAGTTAGCTAGGCCGAAAAAAGACACAAGTCCATCCAGTTCAACCACAAACAAAAAAAAATAATGAATAAAAATAAAAAACATCGTACAATCCAACACACCCAATTCCACACCCACAGCTGATCCAGAGGAAGGCAAAAAAAAACCCCCCAGAAGAGCATGCTCCAATCTGCCACAGCAGGGGAAAAAAATCCCTTCCTGATCCCCCTAGAGGCAAATCGGATTTTCCCTGGCTCTTCACCCAGTTAAAGAAGCCACAGGTGCCGACAATGCATGTAGCAATGAATGAAGAATGGTTCTGGACAGCCGCACTCCGAAAAAAAGCCTTTTATTCAAAAAAACTGGAAATCCTAAATTGCATGTCACAGCAGAACAAGAAAGCTGACGCGTTTTACACTACACACAGTGCTTAATCATGATCATGCACTGTGTAGTGTGAAACGCGTCAGTTTCTTGTTCTGCTGTGACATGCAATTTTGGATTTCGTGTTTTTTTGAATAAAAGGCTTTTTTCGGAGTGTGGCTGTCCAGAACCATTCTTCAGTCATTGTCCGCTGCAATGTCGCAGTCCCACTATAAGACGCTGATTGCTGCCATTACTAGTAAAAAAAAAAATTCCATAAAAATATCCCATAGTTTGTAGATGCTATAACTTTTGTTCAAATCAATCAATATACGGTTATTAGTTTTTTTTTTTTTACCAAAAACATGTAGCAGAATACATATTGGCCTAAATTGATTAAATTCGATTTTCAAAATTTTCGGTCTTTTTTTGTTTACGGCGCAAAAAAAAAAGAAAAAAAAGAAAAAACCCAGAGGTGATCAAATACCACCACAAGAAAGCTCTATTTGTGGGGGGGAAAAAAAGGACATCGATTTTATTTGGGTACGTCACAGGACCACGTAATTGTCAGTTAAAGTAATGCAGTGCCGTATCGAAAAAATGGTCTGGTCATTAAGGAGGGTAAATCTTCCGAAGCTGAAGAGGTTAAACACCTTTCTAAACTTTAGATCAGCACAGCACCATTTACCTCCTCTCCTACCATAGCCAATCGCAGCATCACTTTTCTCCTCTTCTGTCAGAACACAGAACATAATTGCTTACCCCACTCCTGCCAGAGCCCAGCGCAGTATCACTTAAACCTTCTTCTGGCAAGCCCAGCACAACATCACTTTCCCTCACCTGTCAAAGCCCAGCACAGCATCTCTAGCACCTTTCTCATCATAGTCTAAACATTTAACCCATCTCACACCTAACCCTTCATATGCTAGAGTCAATTACCCCCCCCCCCCCAACTATTTACATGCCCGAGGTCTGCATCATTTAACCCCTTACCTGTCAGAGCTCAGAACATCACAGCTTTATAGCCCTATATCACCCCAATGTGTGCCAAGTCAGCAAGAAACCCCCCGTGTTTACAGGTCTGCAGTCCCAAGAGGGCTAAGCAGATGTTCAAGCATCTCTGCAACTGTGACTAGGAAAAAGGGGGACACCAAAGAGCGATACTTATGACACAACATTACCGCAACAAAGACTGAACAAGGGTTGGTCAGTTTATACGAGGTGCTGATGCTTCTTATGATTGTCAACATCACTGATTGGCCAAGTCGATCATGCTTTAAAGGTTTAGTGCTGTGCTCCGAATAACTAATGTATGCATCACTAACTCCACATCTCCATCTCAACCTGGCTGCATGAGGCGGCTTCTTTCACTTGGCTGCTATTGTAGGAATACAATTCTCAGCATAACTTGGGGGAGGCCTAATGACATCACCGAGAACACAATCAGTCCATTTATGGAAGAATAGACTAACAATGCAGCCTATTCTCTAGAGCAGGGGTCTCCAAACTGCTGCACAGGGGCCTGATGTGGCCCTTTGCTTGTTTTTATCCGGCCCTTGGGGCACTATTCCTCCCACTGACACCAACGATGGTGCACTATTCCTCCCACTGACACCAACGATGGGGCACTATTCCTCCCACTGACACCAACGATGGGGCACTATTCCTCCCACTGACACCAACGATGGGGCACTATTCCTCCCACTGACACCAACGATGGGGCACTATTCCTCCCACTGACACCAACGATGGGGCACTATTCCCCCCACTGACACCAACGATGGGGCACTATTCCCCCCACTGACACCAACGATGGGGCACTATTCCTCCCACTGACACCAACGATGGGGCACTATTCCTCCCACAGACACCAACGATGGGGCACTATTCCTTCTACAGACGCCAACGATGGGGCACTATTCCTTCTACAGACGCCAACGATGGGGCACTATTCCTTCTACAGACGCCAACGATGGGGCACTATTCCTTCTACAGACGCCAACGATGGGGCACTATTCCTTCTACAGACGCCAACGATGGGGCACTATTCCTTCTACAGACGCCAACGTTGGGGCACTATTCCTCCTACAGACGCCAACGATGGGGCACTATTCCTTCTACAGACGCCAACGATGGGGCACTATTCCTTCCACAGACGCCAACGATGGGGCACTATTCCTTCTACAGACGCCAACGATGGGGCACGATTCCTTCTACAGACGCCAACGATGGGGCACTATTCCTTCTACAGACGCCAACGATGGGGCACTATTCCTTCTACAGACGCCAACGATGGGGCACTATTCCTTCTACAGACGCCAACGATGGGGCACGATTCCTTCTACAGACGCCAACGATGGGGCACTATTCCTTCTACAGACGCCAACGATGGGGCACTATTCCTTCCACAGACGCCAACGATGGGGCACTATTCCTTCTACAGACGCCAACGATGGGGCACTATTCCTTCCACTGACGCCAACGATGGGGCACTATTCCTTCTACTGACGCCAACGATGGGGCACTATTCCTTCCACAGACGCCAACGATGGGGCACTATTCCTTCTACAGACGCCAACGATGGGGCACTATTCCTTCTACAGACACCAACGATGGGGCACTATTCCTTCTACAGACACCAACGATGGGGCACTATTCCTTCTACAGACACCAACGATGGGGCACTATTCCTTCTACAGACACCAACGATGGGGCACTATTCCTTCTACAGACACCAACGATGGGGCACTATTCCTCCCACTGACACCAACGATGGGGCACTATTCCTCCCACTGACACCAACGATGGGGCACTATTCCTCCCACTGACACCAACGATGGGCACTATTCCTCCCACTGACACCAACGATGGGGCACTATTCCTCCCACTGACACCAATGATGGGGCACTATTCCTCCCACTGACACCAACGATGGGGCACTATTCCTCCCACTGACACCAACGATGGGGCACTATTCCTCCCACTGACACCAACGATGGGGCACTATTCCTCCCACTGACACCAACGATGGGGCACTATTCCTCCCACTGACACCGATGGGGCATTATTCCTCCCACTGACACCCACGATGGGGCATTATTCCTCCCACTGACACTGATGGGGCATTATTCCTCCCACTGACACCGTTGGGGCACTATTCCTCCCACTGACACCAACGATGGGGCACTATTCCTCCCACCAATACCAATAATGGGGCACTATTCCTCCCACCGATACCAATAATGGGGCACTATTCCTCCCACTGATACCAACGATGGGGCACCATTCCTCACACTGATAGCAATGATGGGACACTATTCCTCCCACGATACCAACAATGGGGCACAATTTCTCCCACTGACACCAACAATGGGGCATTATTTCTCACACCGACACCAATAATAGGGGTACTATTCCTCCCACTGACACCAACAATGGGGAGTTATTTCTCACACTGACACCAATGATAGGGGCACTACCCCCCCCCCCCCATACCAATGATGGGACACTATTCCTCCCCAATACCAAAGAAGGGATGCTGTTGACTCTCACTGACATTGGGACATGTTCTACTACCAGCACCCATAAAGTTTGAAGGACAGCAAACTCTAGGTTCACACCTATGTGTTTTCTGAGGCTCACGATCACGCGGGCACAGCAGCCCATTCATTTGAATGGACTGCTGTACCTACAGGAAAAAAAAAAAGTCACTGCACCTTTTTAAAATGCAGCCCCAGGGAAATAGTTTGCCTTTGTAGCATGCGATTTCCCGCACCTGGAAAGGGTCTGTGCTTTCACATGCGTAGGGGTGCCATTAAGAATGTCTGCAAAAGAGTAGAGTGTATTGGCTGCAGGTGCAGGAATTGGTGAGACTTACACGCTGTCCCGCAAACCACAACCACACAACAGTGCGAACTTAGTCAGTTCAGAAACGTTGTTGACTACAGTTATGATTAAAATCGTTGTACATAAGATGGTTACTGTTCCGTCTTCAATTATTTACAATTAATTCATTGCAGACTTGTTAAAACCAATAAATATTGAAACAGAAATAGAAGCCAGTCTGTTCACCACAGGTCAGTGACATCACTGAAAATGCAACCTATCCATTTATTAGAGGATGGTGACAACATTTTTTTTGGGGGGGGCGCAAACATTTTTGAAAAAAAATCAAATTGCAGCCACTGTGCCCATCAAACGCTGTTACTGTGACCAAACGCTGCCAATGCGCCCATATGCTGCCATGCTGCCACTGTGCCAAACTGCCCATCAAATGCTCCCAGTGTCCTTCCCGGGGCAAACCCCGATCCCACCCCATGAGTGGATCGCGGGACACAACGCTGACACAACCCCCCCGGCCGATGGATCGGCGCTTACCTTGTCCTCTTCACTTCCTCTGTCTCACTTCCGCCAAAGCGCTGAGCATCCAGTACGGACGCCTGGCGCTTTGGGCAATCAGGAAACAGGTCTCACTGACCTGCCTCCCGATTGGTGGGGAGACAATGCAGTGTAAAAATAGTGAATATTCATTCGCTATAGTCACAGAATTGAGTGGAATCAGGGCGCACTCTCTGTGCCCGAGCCAACCCTTTTTTGAAAAAAAATACACTCCCTCCCACCCCCGCCATAGGAATCCATGTGTCCGGTGTCCTGAAAGGGGCCGGGCGCATGGCTAGGGAGGCGGTAGCAGGGATAGGGGTTGCGGCACCCGTGCGCTCACAATGAATGGGCCGCCACTGAGGATGGTGACATCACTGCGAATGCACCCTGTCCATTTATTAGAGGATGATGACTTCACTGTGAACGCACCTTATCCATTCACTAGATACCAGTGATCTCACTGATGCATGTTTATTAAATTAATAATTGATAGTTTTTCTACCACTGCTTGTTAAGAGACACAGAATGAGTAATAACAGGAAAATATTATTTACAAAAAAAAAAGCCGTTTTCTGAACCCATAAATGACATTGCTATATTTTAAATACAGCACCAATTGAAACGTGCCCTTTTCCCTACATAAACATCTCAAGCACACACAGAAAGAAGGCAGGCTGAGTGACTTTGATAAGTTTTTAAGTCAAGTTGTACAGGAGATGACGCTACAGCAGTGGGGAGAAGATGTAAGAGGATCCAGTGACAACCCAAGGACGGATAGTGAAAGGAGAGCCAACATGAGCTGGGAGGGGTGGAGAAGGATGATGATGCCAAGGCGGGCCGGCAAACAGGTGGCATAAAGAACAGCAAGCGCTGGCATTGCACCGACATCCGCTCAGACACCCACGATGCCTGGCACTAGCAAAGTCAACAGCAAAAGCTGCTGAATTTTATCAAGATACAGTTCATTGGCATAGAGATATAGAATTACTCATGTCAGTGGTGGACAACCACTTAGTTTTTTTGGGACTCAAATACCAAGTTGCTCACCTCCTAAGGGCGACACGTGACATTACTACAGTGTATGCCTATCCAGTATGCATTTTGGGAGTTTATTTGGTACTTTCTTAAAGAAGCACTGCCAGTTCTACAGTCACTACTCTTCAATAGCACTAGAATGAATCACTAAACAGCACCAGCTGAGCCAAGAATGCCAGCAGTAAGGGTAGCAGAAAGCTGCTGTGTGCTCTCATTTATAGTAACTCTGTCAACTAAAAAAAATAGAGATTGTAGCAGGTAGGAGTAAAGACACGAACAGGAGCACATATCTGCAGCAGCTCCCATTCCCCACTGCTACATACTGGACTGTTCTTAATGGGCAAAACTTCCGGGCAGCATTAGCGCTTTCTCACCTCCGCACATCCCAAATGATCGATAAAAGCGAGAGGCCCTTTAATTTACAGCTCTACAAATCACAGTAATCTGTACTGGATGTAACAGCATAAAAAGTCTATTTAACAAAGTTTACTTCTTACTTCGGGTAGACATGATTCCAAGGTAACACTGTCACTTGAACACTACTAAGCTGTAGTCTACTTCTGATGTCCAGCCTCAAAATGAATGCAGAGCAATACCAGAGTTACAATCACTCACAACGCAGCATGTCAGGTTTAGGGAACAGGACGCTGAAACAGGATTTGTGTACTAATTTTATTGATATCTGAACTACTGGAGGGACACCGAGGTCATGGTATACTTCCTATTGGAGGATTGGATAGTGGCAAACAAAGTCCAGGATAATCCCTCCTACTACCAGCATCCCTCAGTTTTGTATCAAAGCAGTACTAGGAGCATGATCATAAACAGAGGGGTGAGACATGTGTCCCTTAATGAAGGGGTCCCCAACCCCCAGGTCGCACTACCAATGGGAAGAGCCACATCAGCAGCCAGCGGCGGGAGAGGCGTCCACCTTCCTGGGGCTCCGGTGTGTCGACTGTATTGAGAAAAGGCAGCGTGAGGCCGGCCTGCTTCAGCACTGCTGCAAACAAAAGGCACGATAGAAGTCTCCTTGAGCGGGGATTAGAGGGGGAGCCGGAAGGAGGCACAGGCACCTGGCCGCACGCACACAGCCAGGCCTCTATGTGAGCACCTGGTGGCAGGCTACGGGTGGCAAATGGCACGCTGCATCTGGTGGCAGGCTACGGGTGGCAAGTGACAGGCTGCATCTGGTGGCAGGCTACGGGTGGCAAGTGACAGGCTGCATCTGATGGCAGGCTACGGGTGGCAAGTGACAGGATGCATCTGATGGCAGGCTACGGGTGGCAAGTGACAGGCTGCATCTGGTGGCAGGCTATGGGTGGCAAGTGACAAGCTCAGGGCTCCCACTGATTATTTTCTATTACTACATTGTAATATATCAATGTGATTCAATTATCCCAACACCATATCAAGCATGGTGTCGGGATGATTGATTCCTAGTCATTCATAGGACAAATGGCCCACCACAGAATTTCCCCGTCAACCATGACTACGCCCAAACACCCCCCCCCCCCCTCGTCCCTGGCATTTTCTTCCACGAAACCGGTCCCTCTTGCCAAAAACAATGGTCTCCAAGAAGGAAATTGTATATTGAGTGAAAAAATCATAGTTTCTTTTTCATCCACTTAGAGATTTCTTTCACCTGCATAAAACAGTCCAACTGAGGGGTGGTCAGCACAGCAAGCAAATGTCAACAGGCCCAAGAAAAAAAAAATCCCTTTATTAAAGTGACTGTAAACCCTGCAGGGTGGGGGTTGGTCAGCACAAGTCTGATCATTGGAGGAGAGCAGGCTGAGTTCCCAGCATAGCTATAGAACCGTCCAAGGTGTGTTCTCCTGCTTAGTGTGGTCAGTGTTTAATAGGAAAGCAGAATGACTGGCAGGAACACCATGAATTTCACACAAAGGAAGCAATACAAGGAGAACAGGATACTTTTTCATAGAAGTATATGGAACAGTAGGCACATATCAGGAATATTCGTTAAGAGTTTTTTCACCTGCACAACATTCAAGCGCAGTCTAGCTGAGGGGTGATCAACACAGCAAACAAATGCTAACAGGCCCAAGAAACAAAAAAGCAAAAAAACTGGAGGCTGCCAGCAGCTCAAAGAGCCACGCCAAAAGGACCTAGCCAATGCTGGCATCAGATAAGGCTGCAATGTCCACCTGGTAGGAATTAGAGAACATTTGAAGAGAAGACCAGGTAGCAGCCTTGTAAATGTGGGAAATGGTTAGTTGATGCAGAAAAGTCAGAGAAGCACTCACAGATCTAGTAGGCCGCACCTTGACAGAAAAGGGTGGAAACTGATCCTTAAGACCATAAGCTTAGATAATTGTCTGCCTGACCCACCTACAGATGGTGGAATGAGAAGCCAAAGCACCCTTATGGCATCCATCTGGGGTTACAACAAAGTAATCAGTTTTTCAACAGGAAGCAGTAACTGCGAGATGGAATCTTGCAGCCCAGGCCAAATTCAGACTGAACTTTTTTAGTGAACTACAGCAGGACAGAAAATAAATCTTGGTTGAGAGAAAAGGCAGCAGTACCTTATGGAAGTAGGAAGTCCTGGGCGTCAACACCACCTTGTCCAAGTGCAAAACCTGAAAGGGCGCCTTTCAGGATAATGCTGTCAGTTCAGACACTCACCTTGTAAAGTTGATAGCTACAAGGAAAATCACTTTGGGGGTGAAAGTGGAAAGAGGAGTGTCTCTACGGGTTCAAACAGTCCTTCTTAAGCACAGAGAAAACCAGATTCAGATACCACAAAGTCACAGGGGAACAAACAGGGAGAGCTACATGGTTGAATCTCTGTACAAGGGTCTTAATCAAGTGAGAGGCCAACAGTCTCTAAAAACATAACAAAAATGGCAGACACCCACTCAGCGGTAGGTAGGGGAGAATTTACTTCACTGAGAAAATGCCAGGATGGAAGCCCTAAGACAATACAGAATGCCTTCCACATGCGATAATAGATCTTACAGGAAATACCGGTACCTTCCTAGCTTTTAACATTATAGGAATTACAAATTCAAACGGTGCCTCATCTCTCAAAACCTAGGCTTCAATAGCAAGCGGTTCTAGACAGCGAATATAAAGCAGGATAGTAAATAGGTTACTTGCAATAGGTTCGAACATTCATGGCTCATAAGGTCCTGTTTGTGTCGTGACCATCCATAATATATATATATATATATATATATATATATATATATATATATATATATATATATATATATATATATATATATATATATATATATATATATATATATATATATATTTTACACACAGTGGCTTGCGAAAGTATTCGCCCCCCTTGAACTTTTCAACCTTTTGCCACATTTCAGGCTTCAAACATAAAGATATAAAATTTTATTTTTTTTGTGAAGAATCACCAACAAGTGAGACACAATTGAGAAGTGGAACGAAATCTATTGGATATTTTAAACTTTTTTAGCAAATAAAAAACTGAAAAGTGGTGCGTGCAAAATTATTCGGCCCCTTTACTTTCAGTGCAGCAAACTCACTCCAGAAGTTCAGCGAGGATCTCTGAATGATCCAATGTTGTCCTAAATGACTGATGGTGATAAATAGAATCCACCTGTGTTTAATCAAGTCTCTGTATAAATGCACCTGCTCTGTGATAGTCTCAGGGTTCTGTTGAAGGCGCAGAGAGCATCATGAAGACCAAGGAACACACCAGGCAGGTCCGTAATACTGTTGTGGAGAAGTTGAAAGCCGGATTTGGATACAAAAAGATTTCCCAAGCTTTAAACATCCCAAGGAGCACTGTGTAAATGATCATTTTGAAATGGGAGTATCAGACCACTGCAAATCTACCAAGACCTGGCTGTCCCTCTAAACTTTCAGCTCAGACAAGGAGAAGACTGATCAGAGATGCAGCCAAGAGGCCCATGATCACTCTGGATGAACTGCAGAGAACTACAGCTGAGGTGGGAGAGTCTGTCCATAGGACAACAATCAGTCGTACACTGCACAAATCTGGCCTTTATGGAAGAGTGGCAAGAAGAAAGCCATTTCTCAAAGATATCCATAAAAAGTCTTGTCTAAAGTTTACCACAAGCCACCTGGGAGACACACCAAACATGTGGAAGAAGGTGCTCTGGTCCGATGAAACCAAAATCAAACTTTTTGGCCACAATGCAAAACGATATGTTTGGCGTAAAAGCAACACAGCTCATCACCCTCAACACATCATCCCCACTGTCAAACATGGTGGTGGCAGCATCATGGTTTGGGCCTGCTTTTCTTCAGCAGGGACAGGGAAGATGGTTAAAATTGAGGGGAAGATGGATGCAGCCAAATACAGGACCATTCTGGATGAAAACCCGTTGGAGTCTGCAAAAGACCTGAAACTGGGACGGAGATTTATCTTCCAACAAGACAATGATCCCAAACATACAGCAAAATCTACAAAGGAATGGTTCACAAATAAACGTATCCAGGTGTTAGAATGGCCAAGTCAAAGTCCAGACCTGAATCCAATCGAGAATCTGTGGAAAGAGCTGAAAACTGCTGTTCACAAACGCTCTCCATCCAACCTCATTGAGCTCGAGCTGTTTTGCAAGGAAGAATGGGCAAGAATTTCAGTCTCTCGATTTGCAAAACTGATAGAGACATACCCCAAGCGACTTGCAGCTGTAATCGCAGCAAAAGGTGGCTCTACAAAGTATTAACGCAAGGGGGCTGAACAATTTTGCACGCCCCACTTTTCATTTTTTTTTTATTAGTTAAAAAAGTTTCAAAAATCCAAAAGATTTCGTTCCACTTCACAATTGTGTCCCACTTGTTGGTGATTCTTCACAAAAAATAAAAATTTTATAACTTTATGTTTGAAGCCTGAAATGTGGCAAAAGGTTGAAAAGTTCAAGGGGGCCGAATACTTTCGCAAGGCACTATATATAATTTTTATTTTTTTTATGGTTTGCACCTTATTATTTCCGATCAGATTTTCTTCTGTCTTGCACCCCCTCCAAACTCGCCCCAGGGTGGATGGACAAGCCGTTATGCCTTGTCTGGTCTGGTGGTGGTGTCCGCTCAGTGCTGAATACATCTGAATTGATTTACCAACTGTTGCCTCCTCTGTTCCCTTTCCTGAAGAAGCAAACCCACAAGACCCATTGAGAACTGCAAGTTTCCTCCTCTCTCCCTCCTTTGTTTTTTTTCAGATAATGAAAGCTATTTGTAGATCATCACCTATCTATGTATATATTGGTGTAATATCTAACCTAAAATGTATGGAGATAGGAGACTACCAGGTAGACAGTTAAACTTAACCTAAAATTATTATGAACCATGTTTTTATTGTTATTATGTCAATAAAGTGATGATTTTAAGGCCCCTTTCACACTGTTCGGGTCCGCCTGTCAGTTTTGACGGCGGACCTGAATGGGCGATCCATGCTGGTTTATGGAGCGACGGATGTCAGCGCAGACATGTCCGCTGACATCCGACCTGGTCCGATCCGCCAAAAGCAGACGGATGGCCTTATGTCCGGATCCGTCGCTGGCAGATCGGATCGGTGAGATCTGATGAAAACGGACACGCTGTCCGTTTTCATCCGATCTCTCCATAGAGACCAGCGGCGCTGGACAAGCCCCTCATCGCTCAGTGAGCAGAGAGGGACCTGTCATCCGCCGGCTCAGTGGAGATCAACGGAGAGCTCTCTCGCTGAGCCGGCGGACAGAGGCGGACTCCGTGGAAGCGGATCCGCCTCGTGTGAAAGGGGCCTAAGAAATCATTTGGTAAATTGTTTGTGTTGCACCACAGAAAATCCAGTATGCCCCAGCCTTATTTTTGGTGTAAGATATCTTACATATGAGGTTCAGTTTTAACTATATCCACCAACTATCTCTTAATCAGTTAATGGAAACAGCACTGGTAGAAGCAACAGTCTGATTGCCTAGTGTCAGCGTGGTGTGCAGTACATCGATAAGAACTAAAACTGTCTCTGGTAATTTGAGAGCAAAAGCAGTAGACGGTGACTCCTCAGGGCCAAACTTAACAGTTGAAGACTGGAGTGACTCAGAATTAAACTGTGAAGGCTGCTCAAAAACCACCATGGCCTTGGGTAAATCAGATACACAACTTGGGGAAGGCAGCGTAGGAGTAGATCTGTGCCTTCCGCAACCAGAGTCAGCAAATAACTGAATGATTTGAGCGACAAAGTCATGTATCACAGGAGGTAAAAACCTCAGAATGAAAGGAGACACACTGAACGGAGCTAAATAGGACACGAATGATAGCATAGACCAGTGATGGCAAACCTTGGCACCCCAGATCTTTTGAAACTACATTTCCCATGATGCTCAAGTACACTGCAGAGTGCATGAGCATCTTGGGAAATGTAGTTCCAAAACATCTGGGGTGCCAAGGTTAGCCACCACTGGCATAGACTCTAGGATACTATGGCTACAGGATTCATGATTCAGATGTCAACACCATCAGTAGAAGGGCTGCCATTAGAAATAAAAGGGCCCTGTACAGCCTACCTGACAGCCCCCACTGCAACTGAGTGGCAGCAAGGATCAAGCTAAGAAGCAAGGCCTCAGGTACTCATAAAACCAGATACCTGTTTCCTTTGACATATTGAATAAAAATTATTGGAAAAGAAAACCAGATATCTGGTAGCAGATGAAGGATGAATGGCTGGAGTGCTCTAAATACACTGTAGTTGGGCAGCAGGAATGAATTGATGTTCTATATGGCTCTTTGCAAGCAGGAGAAGCAGAAGGGAGATGCTATATGACATTTTGTTTGCCATTGTCCAAATATCCTGCAGGCAGCAGAAAAAAAACATGCGTCTCTCAATAGACAACAAAAAAGTCTCTTACCCGACTACACGCATCTTTCTAGGCAAAAAATGGAGGCATGCTAGTAGTAGGAATGGTTATCCTGGGCTGGACTACATTTTTATTTATTTTTTCCCTTTACCAGTGCCCAATTATCCTTAATCATCATTAACACACCAACAATGAACCATTATTGTTAACAATACTGGAATAAATTGTGCACATAACATCTAGTAATAAACTAATGGAGTCCCAGTTAGGAGATGCTTAGATCTGAATAGTATTACTGTGGTCAAAGCAAAAATAGGCCTACCTCAGTTTTTCTTTTTTTAACCCAAATCTGGTGAATAATTTCCAGAAAACACTTAGAAATTGATGAAATGTCAGTTTTCTTCTTGAATTTACCACTTTGAACAACAAATCATTTTCCAGAAGTTTTTGGACCTAATCTTGACTGACAACACTCTAGCCAGTACACACAGAAGACATCTACCCCAGTAATGTTAGGCCTTGATAAAAAAAAAATTTACTTGAGCTGTAGGGGGGTGATTTCTAAGGCCCCGTTTACACTCATTAATTTCATTAGTTCAGTCATGAAGTGTTCATCAGGTGTTCATCAGGTTAGGCCCCTTTCACACGTGCGGACCGTTCATTTCAGTCACATCAAAATGGATGAAGTATTCATCAGTTTTTTTTACATCCACTACCAATGCAAAAATGGATGAAAAAATGACCATTTTTCGTCCGACACGTTTTTTAAAAATGGAAGAAAAATAGAGCTTTGAGGTGTTTTCACACGGGCCTATCCGTTTACGGCACCGCTTTGCTCAGCAGGGATCGATCCGCTGATCCCCGCTGAGCAGGCAGATGACAGGTCCGTCTCCACTCACTGTGCGGAGATAGACCTGTCAAAGCCCCGCTGTCCTCTATAGAGATCAAAAGAAAAATGGACCGCCTGTCCGTTTTCATACGATCCTATTCTCCAGACAGATGGAAAATAGGGTTTCCATTCGTCTGGATTTCATGGACAGGAACGGATATCAACGGATATGTCATGGCTGACATCAACCGCTCCATAAGGCTGCGTCCGATCAGGTCCGCCTGAAAAACCGACAGGCAGTCCCGATTGGAAAGCCCGTGTGAAAAGGCCCTTGAGTAAGCACTCTTGGTAATGTGAAATGCATTCACTATTTTCTTGCTTTGCTGTGACCTATTTTTGTGTGATTCCATATTTTACCAATAAAGGCTTTTGAATTTTTCTTGGAGTGCGGCCGTTCAGAGTCCTTAATTTGCATCTTCATCAGCTTGTGCTGTGCCTGCACCTGGGTTCTCTAACCATAGGAACAGCTGTGGAATTGAGTTTGGGTGGATCATCCTGGAGCGGTGGATCTCTCCATACTACTGAAAAGGCACTTGACCAGTTTCAAAAAACAGATGACGACGTATGCGGATGTAAACTGATGTATATGGATGATCATCCATTTACATCAGTTTTACATCAGTTTTTCCACAGATATGCATTGATGTCCATTTTTCACCTGTGATCGGATGGATGAAAAACGGACCTAACTTTCAATGCAGTTACAGCTGTAGCTCACATTCTATAAAAAAAAAAAACGCTTTGGCAATAAAAACTGGAAGCTGATTGGTTTCTATGCAGAGTTGCACCAGATTTTGCATGCTTCAGTGTTAGTAAATAACCCCTAAGTGTCCAGGGCTTGTGGTTCCCGAATACTTTAAACCTAAGACTCCTATGGCTTGCAAAACAAATCAGACAGGATCGGCCTTAAATTTGCCTTAAAGCTATCCGAATTTCTGGGACTTGTAGTTCCACAACAAACACTCATTGTTACTCAACCATGGCAAGAAGAGGTCACAGAGTGTGGTGCATCACTCACCTATCCTGCTGTCCATGACGTAGGTCTCAATAATCTCACTTTTCTTGCAAAGGTCCTCTGCCATAGAGGCGCTGCTCACTTCTAAGTGCTTAACCTATGAGACAGGCATTAAATTAAAACCATTGTCAGTGCTGGTCAGATTAAAGTGAAGTATGGAAAGAATGGGCTCTGCGGTGAGCACACAATGCAGATAATTATATTTTATATATGAACAAAATGTATAAGCATTGCACACATTAAAAGCTTTCATCAAACTGGCTGCATCCACATGGCTATAACTAGCGTATAACAATTAACTTTATCCCACACCACCAGAAAGTGAGGGATTTAACATTCGCACTGTGGATTGTGGGTAGGTAAGGTCAAATTGCCATTAAAGCCCCAATTAAATCTCCCACCCTTTTATAGCTCTATACTGTCACTGTTTATGATTTTATAATGAGGTTTGCTTGCAAATGCCTTAAAATACATTGTTCCCTTAGGATAAATTAAATTTTAGCCCTCTCATTGCAGTATTTTGCAATGGCGTAGATATGCATTAGCCACACCCCTTGTAACAAGCGTCCTATAAGTGCAGCGAAAATGAGGGGGAGTAACTGATCAGGCCTGTTGGTTTCAAAGTACACTGAACAATGCACAGACAATTAAGAGTAACAAGACTATTATTACTATTACTCACCATGAAAACGTAGTGTCCTGGCAGTCACTCTGATGGAACGGCTTTTATACCTTCTGAGCCAATGACTAGCATGTAGCCAGTAAATTGACAGTAAAGTCAGAACTCATGATTTACAGACCAAGTCGGAAACCTTAAAAGCCACTGGATCAGCAGGACAGCTATGCAACTAATATTTACAGAAGGGGGCAGCAAGGCACCCTCAACATTTTTCAGAAGGTTCCTTTTAATCCTCTTTGATGCCAAGGCCCCATACACACTATTAGATTTTGTGCAGATTTTTGTCTTCAGATTTACCAAAACCATATAGTGCAAGGGCCTGTAAGATTGCATACAAATTGAAACTCTTAAGTTTTGACCTCGTATTACATGGTTTAGGTAAATCTGAAGACAAAAATCTGCAGAAAATCAAATAGTGTGTATGGGGGTCTAAGATTAACTGCTTGTTTGCAGTCACTTAATTGGTGGCATACTAAAATCAATGTGCTGTTAATGGGTTGATTGTAAACAAGCAAAACAAATTCAGCAATATATAATAGAATCCTTCAGTAGTAATAGTAGCCTTCAGTTACTATTCTGAAACATGCCCGAGCACCGAGCATGCCTACTAATTCCCACCACCCACTGCTTGTCTAAATCATGAGACTATCACAGATTGAGCCAGGGGTGAATGAAGGACAGGACTCAACCTTGCTCTCCTTTTCCTTACATCAGAAGATGGTTAATCTGCTTGTATATCAATATTCATTTAGAAGAGGTGTGCAAGAGGTTATGGCATTTAAAAAAAAAAAAGTAAACAGGACAAAGAAAGGGGTCTCATTTAAATGGAACCTTTTCACAAAGAGTCAATCTGGAGGGTCGAAGTTGGAGTGGGCTGGACGTCTCACATCTCATGGAGACTCCAGTGGAAAAACCTCCCCATCACAGTTACCGCCTTCGCTCTCTATCCTACAACAGTAACAGTGCCCCCACTCCACAATAATGCAGATCAGGCAACTCAAGCACAAAATCAAACCACTTAAGCCCCAGAGAGACATAAACAATTTGCTGTCTTACCTATTCAGCATCTACAAAAATAAGAAATGTCAGCTTTGGGTGGACTGACCCTTTGACAACACAGATCCCAATGAGCAGAACCATAAATAAAAATGACTGATGTTCACGCCAGTCTTATTAGAGCCCATCAGTTCAAAGTAATAGGAAATATACACTAATGGGTAATAAAACATTTAGTGAATAGATTTACCTTTTCTTCCAGCATCCACTTCTCTTGTTGAATTTCGGCTAATCTCTGGAAAAGGTCAGAAACTTCTTCATCTGACAGCTCAGCCGGTCTTTGAGGCTGGGACTGTGGACTTCCACTGTTAGACTAGAAAAGACATCACAAAGCAGTCTATTATACTGATAAAAGGATCCCATTTTCAAAGCAACCATGCAAGCTCCCTCTTTCATTCTCCAGCATTGGCCAGTTTATGGATCTCCAATTACATATATTTAAACAGAAAATGATCTTTGGAACAAGGCACTGTAGAATAATTCACCCTTAAATTCACAGTAAAGCAAATAAGTGCAGCTCCATTCTTGTAAAAAATAAAAGTCAGCAGCTACAAATACTTATATACTTTATTATAAGGACACTTACCTGTCCAAGGATCCTGCAATGTCAGGACCCAGAGCCGATTCGTTAATCGCCTTCGGGTGCAGGCACAGGCATTATAAGTAAAGAAAAATGTCAGGGAAGTCTTCTGGTTTTACAGCCAGTTTCCTACTGCACATGCACGAGTCGCACTGCGCTTTCTGAATGGTCCTGGCATCTTCTGGGACCTGTGTGTGTCCCAGAAGGCAGTAGAGGGAAAGAGGAGGGAACGGAAATGTTCGAAGTTTGCCGCAGCGATCTTACCCGGAAGTGGAAGCAGGTACGTGTCAAAACAAAGTACCTGCTCCCCCCAAAAAAAGTGTCAAATGGGCAGTGGAGGAGGGTGTGGACAAGCATAGCTTCCCCTTTTGGGTGGGGCTCCGTTTTAAGTTGTTCAAGTCAGCTTTCTCCGCAGCACAGCTCCCCCTGTTCCCTCCTTCTCAGACTACCTGCTCTGTGTTTACATTAGAGGTGAGAAAGCTGAAAAGCTGACAAGTCACTGCAGGGAGGAGGCTGCAGGAGTAGCCAAGCTGCCTTAGGCTGGGCACACACAAGTGATTTTTATCGCAAAGTTAGATTAAATAACGTTCCCTCAACTGGAAAATCTGACAAGCAATCAGGCAGTAGCACATGCTCCAAATCAGTTGAATTACAAGCAACGGCAGCTCCTGTTTAGCTCACGGATTTCAACAGAAGGATGCAATTAACCACAAGTTGCAGTATAATAAATCTCTAGAACTGTGGTCCATTACAGTAGGTTGTACATTAAACATACATACATTTTAAACATACAGAATAAAGGAAACAAATGGTATGAGGCTTATAAGCTAACATAGAACCGAGAAGAACATAAAAAGGCATATATTAAATGCATGTGGTAAATGACCAGTCATATATTATTTATTTAACATATATGGAAAGTTTATAAATCTGCACTCAGAAGCAAGAATACTGCAGCTATGTTCTTGCTTCTGTGGACAGTGAAGGGATAAGGAGGGGTAGGGAAAGATGGGACAGCGGAGGTACCCGCTATTCTCCCCAGTTCCAAAAGGATCTCTTCTAATCTGTGTGTCACCTAGAGAACTACTCTCTCCCCGATTTTCTTTATGCCCCTAACATGTGAAACCAGGCCAATGTGAGCACTACGGGCAGGATACAGGGGAAAAAAAAAGGAGAGAAAACAATGTGTGTGCTGGGGGTGGGATACAGGAGCGAACCCCGTGTGTGTGGTGGGGGTGGGATACAGGAGAGAACCCCATGTGTGTGGCGAGGGTGGGACACAGGAGAGAAACCAATGTGTGTGCTGAGGGTGGTATACAGCAGAGAAACCCATTAAAGTACTGGAGGTGGGATACAAGCGAGAAACCAATGTTTGTTCTAGTGGAGGGATGTAAGAGAGAAACCAATGTGTTTGCTGGGGGTGGGATACAGGAGGAAACCAATGTGTGTGCTGGGGATAGGGTACAGGAGAGAAACCAATGTATGTGCTGGAGGCAGGACAGAAAGCAATGTATGTGCTGGAGGTGGGATACAGGAGAAAAACCAATGTGTGTGCTGGGGATGGGATACAGGAGAGAAAACCATGTAAGTACTGGAGGTGGGATACAAGAGAGAAACCAATGTTTGTTCTAGTGGAGGGATACAAGAGAGAAAACAACGTGTGTGCTGGGGGTGGGATACAGGAGAGAAACCAATGTGTATGCTGGAGGTGCGATACAGGAGAGAAACCAATGTGTGTGCTGGGGGTGGGATACAGGAGAGAAACCAATGTTTGTTCTAGTGGAGGGATACAAGAGAGAAGCCAATGTGAGAGCTGGATTTGGGATACAAGAGGTAAACCAATGTGTGTGCTGGAGGTGGGATACAGGAGAGACATTGTGTGTATGCTGAAGTTGGTTTACAGCAGGGAGACCAAGGTGTTTGCGGAGTGGCAAAATACAAAAGAGAGATCAATGTGTGTGCCGAGGGTGGGATACAGGGGAGAAACCAATGTGTGTGCTGGGGGCAAAATACAGGGGAGGATTCAATGTGTGTGCTGAAGGTGAGATACGGAGGAAAAAAACAACATGTGGGTTGGGATACAGAGGAGAGACTAGTGTTTGTGCTGCTGAGGGCAAAATACACGCAAGAGATCAATAGGTCTGCTGAGGGTGAGAGAGAGAGTGTAGACCAATATGTGCTGGGGCAAAATACAGGGCAGTGATCAATGTGTGTGTTGGGGCTCAGATACAGGGGAGAGATCAATGTGTATGCGTAGGGTGAGATACAAATGATATATCAATGTGTGAGTTGGGGGAGGGATACAGGTGAGTGACCAATGCATGCGATAGGAGTGGGATACAGGTGAAAAACCAATGTGTACTGGATGTGAGATACACCAAGGTGTGTGCTATGGGCAAGATCCTGGGGAGAGACCAATTTGTGTGCTGGCAGTGGGATACAAGGGAGAGGCCAATGTTTGTGCCAGGGTAAGATACAGGGGAGAGACCAGTATGCGTTCTGGAGGTGGGATACAAGTGAGAAACCAATGTGTGTGCTGGGGATGGGATATAGGAGAGAAACCAATGTGTGAGCTGGAGGTGGGATTCAGGAAAGAAACCAATGTGTGTGCTGGAGGTGGGATTCAGGAAAGAAACCAATGTGTGTGCTGGAGATGGGATTCAGGAAAGAAACCAATGTGTGAGCTGGAGGTGGGATTCAGGAAAGAAACCAATGTGTGTGCTGGAGATGGGATTCAGGAAAGAAACCAATGTGTGTGCTGGAGGTGCAATACAGGAGACCACCAATGTGTGTGCAAGGAGGTGGGATACCGGGCAGTGACTACTGTGTACACGCTATGCTTATTTCCTGGAGATGAGTCTTACTGGTAGAGCAGAACTAGAGGCAGAATTCCCCAATAGGAAGACAAAAGTGACAATCTGGCCTTAGGACTATAAAGCATAGAACAGGATTTTTGGCAGTTTTTAACCTATACAGGAAAGTCTGTCTTTGAGTCTTATGGTGTCCTGTTTAATCAGCCCTTAGCAAACATACCGTTTGTGTCTAGGATATGTGCAGGCTCTTAAATCTATAAAGCTACCAGGAAAACAAAAAAAAAGTAGAGAACTAGTATATGCATTTTCATTATAAAAATAAATGGAAAAGTAATACATATAAATAAAAAGAAATAAAAAAAATCTTACAATAAACTTTATTTCCTTGTATGGGTACCTTCAAGAGAACCTGTCATTTTTTAAATATATTATTCATCTATCAGCTGTGACACTTTATAGCTGCTGTCAGTAAAGACTGACTCCTGGCTCCGGTCATTTCTTTTACACTACTCTTGCACACAGTAATCCTGACTCTCAGCTGAGAATCAGATGAACTGTAGGTATAGCAAGAGTTAGCTCTAAAAATAGTAATTTCGGTTAATAACATGGAAACAAAATTTGAAAGTGACAGAAAACATTTCAAATGAGAAGTATCAGCATACTACCTTATTGCTACTGGGTGCTGTGTTTTCCTTCATCATCTCTCGGTAGCTGAAGGACGAGACACTGCTGCTGTCGCCCGTTTGCGCCCGGCTGGGGGAACTTATCTCCGCCAATACTAGATCCTCCAAACCTAAGCAAAAAATTACCAGTCAGAAACATTTCGGACAACCATGCACAACTAAGCAGCCCGTTACAGTATCTAACCTGCCCATAAATCCTACGGCACAGTCACAAAAACAAACGTTTACTCATTCCCAACTGGCCTTTCATTTATTGAATGCATGCATGTGTCTTGACAGCTAGGGGCACCCAGAACCGAGGCCCTGTTACATTGATGCATACTCTTTGCCTCAAGCTTTAATACATATAATGGTACCTGTGCCTTTCACTGCCAATAGGTCTTCAGAAAAATGTCCAAGCATAAAAAAACAAAACAAAACAAAAAACAAAAACAAACACAAAAACACATATTCTACCCTATTATACCCCAACACACTACATTCACAGCGCATATGTACACACACATTGTACTGCCTTAAAGGGTCAATTGCATTGTTTACTGTGTGCATACGTGTATGGGTCCCACCCCCACAACGCATGTACAATGTGCCTTACATGTGTGCATAGGTGTGAATCAATAATGCTTTGTCACAAAGTATTTATTTTATAGTGCTTGGTCCAGTTTTATTTAAAAGAAAAGAAAAAAAGAAAATAAAAAAAGCTTAGTTTTGTCCTCCAATGACGTGATGAATATAGAATTTTAGGACACATTCTTTTAGTTTTTATTACTCCGCTTTTAGGGCTCATTCACACCAGCAAGTATGAGTAAGGTGCACATAACGCACGTGCGCTGGTGAGTGTTGTGCATACGTCCTGCTGTGCCCTGCATCGCTAAAAAGCTTTTTTAACTTCTCTTTTTACTTCTTTGCACTGCAGCGTGTCGTGGTGCATTACAGAACATCAGGACATGCTGAACACGTCCTTATGTTTTTCCAGTGCCCACCAATGCAGCGCAATAGAATGAACTGAAGCAATAGGACATAAGGCAAATTGCCTTGTCTAGGTGCTGGGAAATTCTGCCCAATATGGCTGGTGTAAACCTTTAATGATCCAGATTAACCACAAAAAAAAAGTTGTTTGCGGCCTAACTCCTGCCAAAACAGACTAGGGGTGGGATGGACCCTTTGGTACTTTTTATCTCTAGTTTATATTCCTCTGGGGGAAATTTCCTCTCACTTCTTGTATGAAGAGGAAGTGATGGGCAATCTCTCCATTATTCACACAAGCTGCAATAAAAAACAATGATAGGATTAGAACCTCTGTCGGGTTATTATTAATGATTGGATCATCCTGTCCCTAAAACTACTAATTTTCCAATTTCTAGGCCAGCTGTCACAGGGAAAGGAATGAGGTACAATCTTCCTGACATTTACTTAACCGAGTCTATCACAAACAAAAGTTTTGGCTGGAACTGGGCTTTATAATAAGTTAGGTCGTAAAATAGATCTGCAGTGCTGAGGGAATGAGCTACTCATTAGTTGTTAAGGATGCAGACGGGTGCAAGCTCCCTAACAACCAGCAAAAAACGCACCTACAAATGTACCATAGGTGTGTTTTTGGAGCATTTTTGTGGCGGTTCCCATTGGCTTCAATGGATCTTTGGTGCGCTTTTGGAAAGTTCACCAAAGGTGCAGCATGCAGAGCTTTTCAATTTGCAGCAAAATATTTCAAGGAAAATCATTTTAATGTACTTTTGTTCAGCTGGAAAGGTGCACAGTAGATTATTGCCGGTGGTTGTAAACACCGCCTGCTCAAACTATGTGCGGCCAACAGCAGCTGTGCGATTTTGTACTCATCCAAGTGGTTACATGAAAACAGAGTCTCCAACTGACCCTGAATGCACACTGCGGAGTTCTGGCCACAGCTGCTCGACCAATTCGGATGCACCCATAGCACAGAGTCTTGCAGCGTCCAGGGGCAGAGTTTAATATGAATGTGGACTTATTCACACAGAAGAAAAACACCTTCTAACTTTCGCCCAGCAGAGCTTTTTGGAAAGAGTGCTGCACAAATTAAACCTCTTAGGCCCCTTTCACACATGTCTGTTTTTCATCCATCCGTTTTTGGATGAATAACGGACATACATGCATGTCTATGGGATAGCGGGTGTCAGCGGATGAGCATCCGCTGACACACGCTATTGTCCGCCTCCGCAATTGTCCGATTCTGCAGATGGAGGAAAACCCTATTTTTTCATCCGTCTGCAGAGTGGATCGGATGAACATGGACAGACGGTCCGTGTTCATCCGATCCCTCATAGAGGAGAGCGGAGAACTGACAGGGCGGTCCCTGCACAGTGTGCAGGGACCGCCCCGTCATCAGCCGGCTCAGCGGGGAATAGCTGTGCGATCCCCGCTGAGCAGCGGATCTTCACGGGGCGGATCAATACGGATCCGCCCCGTGTGAAAGAGCCCTTACATGTTTGTAATTAATTTTCAAGGTAGAAAGATACGGGTTATACAGTTGTACTAGAACGTGCAGTCATTTAGCCTGGGTTCACACTATTGCGAACACAGACATCGCATGCGATTTGCACCCGCACTGCTGTGCCGATCACATGCGATGCCTGTGCAATGTGAGTTCAGCCATACAGTTGTATGGCTGAATTCCCATAAAAAAAAGGTGCAGGGACTTTTTTTTTTCCCCGCAGTGGAATCAATGCGTTCCGATTCCTGTCTGAATCCACAGTTTGCACTGTGATCTGTGAAACGATCTGGGGGTGTAATTAACATTGTATTGACACCCGCAGTGGTTTGCAGAGGGCAGTGTGAATTGTCTGCGGGAGAGATGCTATGCGGGAACCAGAGCTGGAAACGCGCTGGTTCCCACATTGCTATAGTGTGAACCTAGGCTCAAGGATCGCAATTAAGCCTACATTCACACCCGGACAGAGCGCATTCCTGGCGATTTTAAAGCCTTTTTTCCAAGTGTTTTTGCACGTGTATCAAGCTTCAGGAAATTATTTTTTCCCTAGGTTGGGCAAGAGAACGAAAGCAGTTCTATTGGGGAAAATAAATTCTTCATGTGTGATAATGCATTCCTATTGAAGTCTATGAGATCAAAAACACCTGAATACGCAAAAAGAAAAAGCTTGTGTAGTTTGAGGGCGTTGAGTGACTGAGCATACAGGTGTAAACAGGGAAAATTAGAAAGAATATGATTCTACATAGTCAGGCGTAGGAAGTGTGAATGAGGCCTTAGATCTACCAACAACTATGTAGTGCAAAGGCCTGCTTGATTGGATAGAAATTGATTGCATACATTGGGTAGGTCCTCATATCACATGATTTTTTTTTTTTTCTAAAGTTGATGGTACAAAGATTGTATAGTCAGATTGTAACATGTAAAATGTGTATCACCCAGGAAGATTAAAACCACTGCAGACTGCCAGCTGCTCAACATAATGTGCAGGTGTAGGAGTTGCACGATTTTCTGGACAATGGGCCTTACCGTACCACCAGTATAGAGTGTACAATAAGAGAATTATACAACCCTGGCAGAAACAACAAAAAATCTATTTAACAAGCTCTCCTGCCATGGCGCCCACAGCAGAGCCGCAAGCGAGCTCACACAAGAGGCAACATCGGAAACTATACATCTTTTATGCAAGAGCTTCTATAGTACAGTATGTTAGGAAAGAAATTCCTTCACAACGAATTAACAAGAGGCACAAGACGTTAACACTGACTGCGCAGTTCACTCAGCGCCGCGTTCCAGGATAAAATGGAAATCTGTTGTAATTTTTATTATCCTAATAAAGTGCTACTGAGCTGGAACAAATGTGTACCATATACGTATATTACCGGAGAGAGCCAAGAGCCGCTTGTGGTTTCCAAGACTATTCTTTTAATGACCAATCGAAAAAATTAAACAGTGCCTGAAGGTAACAAGTGAAATCAATCAGTGAGCTGCAAGTGCTATCCAGATATAAAACGGGCTTCCCAAAGTAGGTTCAGCCTTTAGCCTATCATTTTGTGCCATGCTATATCCTGCCTCTGATCTACATTCTTGCAATATGTAGCAGGGGGTGAATCGGGGTGGGCATCAGTAGTTTCTGACAGATTAGGGAGTATATAATTAAACTGCATAACGACTCCTAGGGCAGGGTTTGGGAATCCCAGGCTTGCAGAACTTTCATATTTACGGGAAAGAGGGCCTAGCAGAAGATATCATTTCCATGATAGGTAACAGTAATGCTTATATGTACATAAAAAATAGATGCAGCGCTAGAGATATTTGAAAAAAATGACAAGTGAAAAAAGACATAGAATAAAAGACTAAAGCAGAGTCCCAACATTTCAGTCCATAGATGAAAGTGAAACAAACATCTGTGCTTTGTATAGATGATAGGCTGTAGGTGAGGAAAAAAGTGACACTCCTTCACATTAATTGCACCCAGCTCCACACCCAAGTGAGAGTAAGTGGCCTGCTTACCAGCTCTCCGTTACCACTAGAATTAGACCCCTTTCACACTGGAGGCGTTTTTCAGGCACTTTTGGGCCAAAAATAATGCCTGTTAAAGCGCCTGAAAAACGCCTCCCCTGCAGTCCCAGTGTGAAAGCCTGAGTGCCTTCACACTGGGGCACTGCGCTGGCAGGATGTTAAAAAAAAAAAAAAGTCCTGCAAGCAGCATCTTTGGGGCGGTGGAGGAGCGGTGTACTCCTCCACCGCTTCTGCCCATTGAAATGAATGGGCACCACTGCCGAAGTGCCTGCAAAGCGCTTCGTAGCAAAGCTACACGGGTGCATTTAACCCTTTATCCGGCCGCTAGCGGGGATTAAAAGCTTGCAAAAAATTACAAGATAAAAGCAGAATATAGGCATCAAAGGCGTCGTCAGATGACGTTCTTTTGTGACGAAACGCATAGGCTTGGGCCTACGGCGGTGACGTCATCGCGCTTCTCCCCTCAGGTTGACAGACAAGCAAACCTGGAAGTGAAACGAAGCCTGTGGAGACGCCGCAGTTCTTACTACATGACATGCCTCCTTTGATGCATATATTCTGCTTTTATCTTGCAAGTGTAATCCACTTACTTTATTAAATGTGGAAACCTTAAAGTACTGCACTATGGGATCATTTCTTTTTTTATATTTCCGAGTTTTACCAGTAAAGCAGAGTTTCCAGTCATTATTAAGGTTCCTGGGGAGACCTATTTCCCTGTGCTTGGTGAGACCATTATTCTAGTGGTCACGGAGAGCTGGTAAGCAGGCCACTTACTCTAACTTGGGTGTGGAGCTGGGTGCAATTAAACCTACAGCCTATCATCTATACAAAGCAAGGATGTTTGTTTCACTTTCATCTATGGACTGAAATTTTGGGACTCTGCTTTAGTCTTTTATTCTTTTTAAAGGGGTGTTTCACCTTACAAAATTTTTTTTTAAAAGTCAGCAGCTAAAAAAAAAGTAGCTGCTGACTTTTAATAAGTACACTTACCCTCCCAGGGCCCCCGCGATGTCGGTCGTGGAGGACGAGCTGTCCCTCAGCGATCCGGTTCCAGCGCCGCCATCCTCAGTAAGGGAAACGGCTTCCCGTTTCCTACTGCGCATGCGCGAGTCTAATTTTTGAATGGGGAACGCGATGTGTTGTGGGACATAGTTCCCATAACACACCGCGCCCTATTCACTAGAAGACAGAAGGAGAGAAGATCACCGCGGCGCGGGAGGAGGCAGATTAGGTCGATCTGCCTAGCAACAGCCATTTCTGGTAAGTAAAAAATGTTTTATTTTTTTTCATTTTAAATGGTTACTAACATTTTTTTAAAGTTTTTGTTTTCAGGGTGTCCCACCACTTTAAGTCTTTTTTCACTTGTAAATTTTCAAATATCACTAGCGCTGCATCTATTTTTTATGCATTTCTGTTTGAGCTTGTATTAGACTTTGGGGTGCTAGCAGCTGTGTTTATATCTTTTGATTGTTTTTTTTCTAGCACAGCGTTAGCCTTTGGGACATTTTTTTGCAATGCTTATATGTTATATACTGTGCTGCAACACAACTCTAGGTGCTTTTGGCTGTGGACAAGGGTCCGCAAGGGCATCCTGACAAGTCTGTGGCTAAGCATCCCTAAATGCAATCAACTGGGATACTCTGTGTGTTCTGACACCTTTCCATCAGAATCAGCATGAACTTTTTTAGCAATTTGAGCTTCAGTAGTTCTTCTATTGGATCGGACTACACGGGCCAGTCTTTGCTCCCCTTGTACATTAATGAGCCATGGCCGCTCATGACCCTGTTGCCGGTTCACCGGTTTTCCTTCCTTGAACCACTTGCCAGGAATGCAGCGCCCACCTTTGCCAGGAATGCAGCCCCCATTATTGCTAGGAATGCAGCACCCACCATCGCCAGGAATGCAGACTCACCACTGCAATCAGTGCAGCATGACTGATGCCTATCCATCTGCAGCCTCAGAGGGGATAGGGAGGGGGGCGGGGCGAGCGCCAAAGGATTAGATACAGGAAAAACTCTTTTTCTCTGCATCCTCTTTAATGGAAAGTCCCGCCTCCTTTGATCAACAGAACAGTCGTCCAATGGCAGCGCCGGAGACGGGACTTCCTATTACAGAGGCTGCCGTGTAAACAGGAAACAATTCTGTGTGTACGGCACTCGTCCTGCCTCCTCGCTGTTCCCTCCAAGGCAGTCAGCATATAAATCTTTTGTGGCCCTGGTGCTGGGAGATCATTGAGGGCCAAAAAAGATATATATGTCCAGATAACCAGGCGGGCCGTTCAAAACCGGAACGCAGGCCAGACTTTGGACATGCCTGCTCTATAGTGTGTACTTGTCTCAATCCAGAGCACTAAGTGGCATTTCTCTCTGCTTCTTTGTTCCTCTGCTAAAAGCATAGTCACTTCTAATGACTTAACCAAGAGCGGGCACAGTCTCCTCACCGATGTAACTTCAGCTCCCAGCCCTCTGATTTTCAGAGAGATTCTGTGAAAAGTCTGCACTTTGAATGGATGTAGGGGAAAAATTGCTGTAGATAAACAGGTACAACTTATGTTGAAGTATTTGTTTCATCTCTGTATCACCTGAGGCTAGTCACTCCACTGGGTATACAGTATCTCACAAAAGTGAGTATACCCCTCACATTTTTGTAAACATATTATATCTTTTCATGTGACAACACTGAAGAAATTACAGTTTGCTACAATGTAAAGTAATGAGTGTACAGTTTGTATAACGGTGTCAATTTGCTGTCCCCTCAGAATAACTCACACAGCCATTAAAGTCTAAACCACTGGCAACAAACATGAGTCCACCCCTAAGTGAAAATGTCCAAATTGGGCCCAATTAGCCATTTTCCCTCCCTGGTGTCATGTGACTTGTTAGTGTTACAAGGTCTCAGGTGTGAATGGGGAGCAGGTGTGTTAAATTTGGTGTTATCACTCTCACGCTCTCATACTGGTCACTGGAAGTTCAATATGGCTCTCTCTAGGAGAGAAGAACTCTCTGAGGATCTGAAAAAAATAATTGTTGCGCTACATAAAGATGGCCTAGGCTATAAGAAGATTGCCAATACCCTGAAACTGAGCTGCAGCACACTGGCCAAGACGATACAGCGGTTTAAACAGGACAGGTTCCACTCAGAACAGGCCTCGCCATGGTCGACCAAAGAAGTTGAGTGCACGTGCTCAGCGTCATATCCAGAGGTTGTCTTTGGGAAATAGACGTATGAGTGCTGCCAGCATTGCTGCAGAAGTTCAAGGGGTGGGGTCAGCCTGTAAGTACTCAGATCATAAGCCGCACACTGCATCAAATTGGTCTGCATGGCTGTCATCCCAGAAGGAAGCCTCTTCTAAAGATAATGCACAAGAAAGTCCGCAAACAGTTTGCTGAAGACAAGCAGACTAAGGACATGGATTACTGGAACCATGTCCTGTGGTCTGATGAGACGAAGATAAACTTATTTGGTTCAGATGGTGTCAATCATGTGTGGCGGCAACCAGGGGAGGAGTACAAAGACAAGTGTCTTGCCTACAGTCAAGCATGGTGGTGGGAGTGTCATGGTCTGGGGCTGCATGAGTGCTGCCGGCACTGGGGAGCTACAGTTCATTAAGGGAACCATGAATGCCAAAATGTACTGCGACATACAGAAGCAGAGCATGATCCCCTCCCTACGCAGGGCAGTATTCCAACATGATAACGATCCCAAACACACCTCCAAGACGACCACCACCTTGCTTAAGAAGCTGAGGGTAAAGGTGATGGACTGGCCAAGCATATCTCCAGACCTAAACCCTATTGAGCATCTGTGGGGCATCCTCAATTGGAAGGTGGAGGAGCACAAGGTCTCTAACATCCACCAGCTCTGTGATGTCGTCATGGAGGAGTGGAAGAGGACTCCAGTGGCAACCTGTGAAGCTCTGGTGAACTCCATGCCCAAGAGGGTTAAGGCAGTGCTGCAAAATAATGGTGGCCCCATAAAATATTGACACTTTGGGCCCAATTTGGACATTTTCACTGGGTGTACTCACTTTTGTTGTCAGCGGTTTAGACATTAATGGCTGTGTGTTGAGTTATTTTGAGGGGACAGCAAATTTACACTGTTAGGCCTCATGCACACGAGACGCCGGTGCAAACTCTGCTGAACGCATGTTTTTAAAAGATGAAACCGGCATTTAGAAATGCCCATTTTGCCGCAATTGCATGCCGCATTTGCGTCTAGAAGCATTTAGTTAAGATAACATCATAAGACCCTCCCCAAGCTCAAAAAACGGTATTATTAACTATTTCAGCCATTTTGTGAGACCAGAGTGAGTAGCAACAGCTGTGAGAGCAGCAGTGTACTTGTGGATTGTAAGTTGGGGATTGTCCACTTGCCACAAGTTGTGGATTGTCCACTTGCCACAAGTTGTGGATTGACCACTTGCCACGTCACCTGTCACATCAATTGCCATGTCACCTGCCACAAGTTGTGGATTGTCCACTTGCCAAGTCACCTGCCACAAGTTGTGGATTGTCCACTTGCCACGTCACCTGCCACAAGTGGTGGATTGTCATTTGCCCCATCACCTGCCACAAGTTGTGGATCGTCCACTTGCCACATCACCTGCCACAAGTTGTGGATTATCCACTTGCCACAAGTTGCTTGTTCAAATCTAACATATGGGTCAAATTCCAATTATACTTCAGATAACAGCAATGCTAGTGGTGTATTGGATTGGATCAAGGGCCTGCCACGTCACTTGCCACATCACCTGGCACAAATGTGGATTGTCCACTTGCCACATCACTTGCCACGTCACCTGCCACAAGTTGTGGATTGTCATTTGCAACATCCCCTGCCACAAGTTGTGGATTGTCCACTTGCCACATTACCTGCCACAAGTTGTGGATTGTCATTTGCCACATCCCCTGCCACAAGTTGTGGATTGTCCACTTGCCACATCACTTGCCACGTCACCTGCCACAAGTTGTGGATTATCCACTTGCCACAAGTTGCTTGTTCAAATCTAACAACATATGGGTCAAATTCCAATTATACTTCGGATAACAGCAATGCTAGTGGTGTATTGGATTGGATCCAGGGCTCATTAGGGTATATAAATGGTCTATGAATCATTGCAAGCAATTAAATGGGTTCAGACAATTTGCTTTTCCACGTTTCAGGCGTAAAACACGGCTAAACGCGGCACCCACGTTTATAAGTGTTTTTAAAGAGGAACCCAATTTTTTGGACCAGAAAACTCAGAAATATGATGGTAAACCATAAAAAAAATACTAGAAAAATTAGTTTGAAATGTCGCAATTACTTTAGATAGTTCATAGAGCATATATACTCACTGATGCAATGCCATAAACAAAGTTTTTTTAGGTGGCTTAGACAATGAGGAATGCCTCCACTTCTTTGCCCCAACCTTTCATCCAATTTCTAATCTAATCAGTGACTCCACCTAGTCTGACCAAAGCATAGCAATGTCTTTTTTTCACAAAGAAAAACCTACATACCAATGTCTAGTCAGCCCAAACCCCCACCATGTTTGTGAAATATCCAACGGACATTCGCTGTGCCATCAACGGATGGGTCCAATATCGACGAGCTCTGACTCTGGACCTCTCACGCAATTTGCAACGACGTTGCTGCCTCATCAAGAGCAACATCAGGAGCATTTCCTGACATATATTCAATATGGGATCCATTTCCAAAAAAAAAAAAAAAAACACAGAAAGAGAGGCAAATGCAAGTGTACAACTGCTCTCTCTGCTGCTGCTGCTCACTCTGATCAAAATGGCAGAAATAGTTAATAATACATGCTTTCTGAGCTTGGGGAGGGTCTATATGATGTTATCTTTACAAACGCTTACAGACGCTTTCTAGATGCAAACGCGGCAATACACCGCTAAACGTGATATGTAAACGCCACTATACGGACTATTAAACGTGGGTTACTGTCAAGTTAAATCGTTCCAAAGAGGTCGTAAAAACATCCCGTATACATGAAGCTTTATACAAGCTGTACACTCACTACTTAACATTGTAGCAAAGTCTGGAATTTCTTAAGTGTTGTCACATGAAAACATAAAATATTTACAAAAATGTGAGGGGTGTACTCACTTTTGTGAGATACTGTATGTAGGGTTTACAACCACTTAAAAGGGGTTGTCTAGGGTTGGCCCTCGCAGTATTTCCTTTGTGCCACCAAGTGCTTACCATAATGGTGCCCTACACCTGCATACCATGATGCAGAGATTGGTATTGATATTGAAGTTTTAATGTCAGCACTGCTTTCTGCATGAAGCACTGCTCACTGCTAGGGAAGGCCTGAAGACGTCTGGAAAAAAAAAAAAAAAAAAAAAGGGGGGGGGGGGGGGGAGTCAGCAAAGGGGCCTTCAGGAGGGAAGAAAGAAGTACTGGGTCCTGGAAGAGAGCAGCTCAAGGCTCGGCTTTCAGCCCTTCTGCTGTGAAGTTTGTGAATAAAATGCTCCACAGTGCCTGCAGCTACAGAGGTGAGTGAGAGCTTGTATTAAAGCTCATTTACGGCTTAAGACTATGTAGCTAATAGAATGTCAATAGCTTGGCCACATTTAAATATCCATTTGCAAAGTTTACCTGAAGCTATTTTATTTAACGTCCTGGCTGTATTAAGGTGAGGCTGGCCAACGGTTCATGCAGAACACAGTAAAGCAGCTATTACCTCGGCTCAGCACTTTCCAACGGATTTTTTTTCCCAAGGATGGGTTTGGCTGTTTCTGCCTCCCACCTCCTGACTCATCACAGCAATGAAATATTAATGCACTGCTGAAAGTGGATTGTCTTAATGCTTCCAGAGGGATCATGAGGAAGGAGGGAGCAAGCAGACAGCGCTGGTCTTAAGAAAACGAGAACGAGAGGAGAAAGAGGGCGGAGGAGAGGAAAATAGAAACTCCGGCATCCAACATGAATTACATCAGTTAGCTGCAAATCCACGGCTATATAGAGAGACAGCTCATTGATTCCCCAGTCTAAGTACAGAAGAGGTCTTTGTCGTCAGGAGTTCTGGGACCTCTTCTAGCCATGAGAAAGAATAATATAGAACAATATATATATAAATAGCAACATTCGGGTCAGAAAGTGACGGCCCTTCTGGACACAATATTGAGAAAAAAATGGATTCAATACATTCTTCCAATGCTATAAAAAGAAACTGGTCACCAAGAAAAGTGTCCTTGGATATGCAGCAGTTCACTATAAAAAAAAAATAAAAAAAATAAAATAAAAAAGGGAACATTGTCACCAAATTTACAAATCTGTGATAAAGAATATCTGAAGCCTGGTAATTTTTATTTTTTATATGTATATTTTTTATTTTTGGAGAGAGCAAGAAATGGTTAAACCCAATGTAAGCTTTTTTTGTACCCACTCAGGATGGTGGCAAATTTTTTATTTAGTAATTTAACTATGTGTTCTCCAGATTGCTACTGGATTTTGAATGTCTCTATTTATTTTATTTATTTATTACAGGATTTATATAGCGCCAACAGTTTACGCAGCGCTTTACAATATAAAAAGGGAGACAATACAGTTATAATACAATAAAATACAAGAAGATTAAGAGGGCCCTGCTCAGAAGAGCTTACAATCTAATAGTCTATTGCACTTGTGATGCTTTAATGCCTTTGTTATTTTCTTGCATGGATCGAATAAAATAAAAACATTAAAAAAAAAAAAAAAAAGCCAATGCAAGCTTGGAAAACACAACAGGAAATCACTAGAGTCAGGGGGGAATACCTTTTTAGACAGTTGTCACTGAAATACAAGGGGCGTTCAAGTCAAACGGGGACTTTTGAGTTCATGTAAAAAAAGAACACTGCATTTATTTTTCAACATACTCCCCTGCTTCATTTATATGCTTATTCCAGCGTTAAGTGATTGTAAAGCTTCATTTATTTATTTTTAAATAAACAAACATGTCATACTTATCTCTGTGCAGTGATTTTGCACAGTGTCCCCAAACCTCTTCTAGGGTTCCCCCCACGGCACTCCTGGCTCCTCCTCTTCTCGAGTGCCCCCCAGGGAGAGCTGCTCTCCCTGGGGGCACTCATGTGGGCATGCTCCAGAGTCCTGCTGCTGTGTCCATTGACACAGACAGGAGGACTCGGCCCCGCCCCCAGTGTCACTGAATTTGATTGACAGCAGCGGCTATCAATCTATCCAATGATGCCCCGAAACAGCATCTGGAGCTGCTGTGCTTGTCCCCATCGCTGGAACGATTGGGTTCAGGTAAGTAAAAGGGGGGCTCTGGGGGGCTGCGGCATCACAAAAGGTTTTTTAACTTTAATGCATAGAATGCATTAAGGTGAAAAACCGTGAGGGTTTACAACCCCTTTAACTAATGCCTGGAAAGCCTCAGCTTGGAAAGATTTGTCAGTATGCCTGAACCATCCTAGGACAGTCTGCTTTACTTTGTTATCAGTGCTGAAATAAAAGATTTGTCTCTTGTGCAAGTTCATGACAGGTTACACATCAATTATCCAGGATCAAGCGTTCCACACGCTGAATGTTCACAGGAATGACTGCTGTGGGCCAGGAACCACCACAGACAGGATCGTCACCGACGGACTTATGGCCATCTTTGAAACGTTTACACCTATCTAATGTCTTACTGCGGCTGGGGGTCTCATCACCGTACTGTGCTTTAAGTCTTCTGTAGATATCCATGGGTTTTGCGCCTTCATTCACAAGAAACTTCATCACTACACGCTGTTTCAGGCACGCACTAACACTGTTGTCCGCCATCTTGTATATCAGTAATAGTGAAGAAATATCATCAACACACAAGGATTCCTCAAAAGGGTCCAAAGCTTTATTTTTGTGGTCCCATAATAAACATACAGCAATTTTTCGGACCCACGCAGGGCCCCTTCGTCAGGCAGGTGACCATGAAAATAAAGCTTTGGACCCTTTTTGAGGAATCCTTGGTGCGCTGATGACATTTCTTCACTTTGATCAAACACTACTGAACAGCCAGTTTCTTGAACGTTTGTGTGGGGAATATTGCGTTTGGGCATATCGGTAATAGGACACACTTGCCACCTATTACGGTGTGTAGTACTGCCACACTAGCATCCCTTTTATACCTGTAAAATTAAAAGTCCCGGTTTGACTTGAACACCCCTGGTAGGAGCTATGACAATGTTTACAGGACAAAATCGGGGAAACAGACAGCAAAAAATAAGGGGGATAAGGAAGTTAGACTATGACCACTCATACTAAAGTAGAGCGCTCACCGGTTACTGTACCTTATTTTGCATTCCTCTTTGTGCAAGCCCCTTTTACCCTAGTCTGTAATAAAAAGACCTTACAAGGGGTCCAAGCTATCCCAATGTAAATAAAGGTTTTGGATTTCCATACACTTTAATATCACTATTTAATACATCTAGTACCCCTGTTCGCTGCATCTTAGAAGTCCTGCACAGTAAGGACCTGTGCACACTATATGCAGTAACCTGCATTTTTTCACATCGGAGCTCATCTGAAGTCTCTACCTAACCATCCATATCTATGAACCATAGTTCCACTGTGACTTTTCCATAAAGTAAAAAAAAAAAAAAAAAGGTAAACAGTGTCTTGAAAAAACACATGGCACCACCTGATCAAAAACGGGCACCATATTTCCCTGAGCCTAAAATAAAGAAATTTGCTGTATTCCTGCCCAGCAGCACAATGAAAAGCTTGCTTAATCTGGCTACAGTGGCCTGCACGAAACACATATAGAAAGCTAAACTGAAATATTTGCTATGCTCCTTATGTCACACAGCCAATCTACACAGCAAGGGTAGGGAGCTCACAAATGTGCATCAACTTACAGATTTCTGGCAGGTAACCAACTCTTATTTATGTAACTGTCTAAAGCTGACCTTAAACTTCTCAGAATCAGCCACTAAAATCCCATAAGCAGATGGTCGCATAATTTAAAAAAAAAAAAAAAAAAACACACAAGATAAGAGGCGAGTAGTTTGGGAAGGCCATTGCTCCACCGGATCTAAAAATTCACTGCTGGCATATAACCTCTATGGATAAATTGCGAGCATTGGATGTAAAATGGAAAGTTGATGTCGTTTTAATACTTCAGACTGACTCCTAAATCATAGATGTTACCCGCACTAGAAGAACAATTGGCGCACAGTCAGCACATCCGACTCCTTCTCAATCCTTCAAAACTTCCATTAACGTTCACAAGATACAGATGCAGAACGACAATGAAGCAAGTTTCTCTGGCCAAGCAATTTTACCAATCCTACAGGCCAACCTCCCCGCCACCAGTACAGAAATGGAGAGGAAATGAGGGGGTAACTTTCAACCAAGCAGAGCTTATTGCTGATCACATCCTTACTCCTTTAAATGGAAACCTACAGCTTTATTGATTCAGTGTTTTTTTTTTTTTAAATGTATATTTAGATAGATGCTAAATATTACTTATGAATACTTAATATTTACAATCTGCAACCAGCAGGTGACAGAAGCAACAGAAAATAGTGCTGATTAAACAGTGGCTAAAATAAGGCTGAAGGCTCATCAGGGGCGGACTGACCATTCGGCCACTTCCCGAGGGCCCCGGGCCACTAGGGGGCCCCATCAGGGTTGCCAGCCTCAGTAAAACCAGGGACAGTATGTAAAAATCTGTGTTTTTTTTACATCTGTTTCAGAAATGTCCCTTACCGACATCCTTTTGGTCTAAAAATCCAGAGATTATAGCTGCACCTCTCCAGTACCTTCTCAGCCAATAGAAACGTGTCTGTGTATACTGTGTGATTGTATACTGTGTGTACATGTATGTGTATACTGTGTGATTGTATACTGTGTGGCCCCATAATCTCTGATTGCCTGGGGGCCCCATAATCTCATATTGCCCGGGGGCCCCATGAGTTGTCAGTCCGCCCCTGAGGCTTAATTATCATACTTACAGTACCTAGGTAGATGCTGCATTTGTCCCACGCCGCCTCTGCACTGAGAACAGAGCCATCGCACACCGCTGATGACTCAGTCCTCAGACCTCTCCGAGAGGAGAGCTGCTGACTGTCAAACAGCATCTCTCCGCTCTGTGCCTCCACGCTCATTGGAGCGCTCAGCTGTGGAGGGGTAGGGTGCGGCCGTCTCAGCGGCTCGCTGAGAGGCTAAGACGGCCATCGGTCCAGGCACTTGGTGGAACCAGACTCCCAGAGTCGGGATGACGCAGTGTCTGGACTGATCTGTGTGATGAGAGCAGACTTTAGGCCATTCATTGTGTGTGTGACAGCGCTGCAGTGATGGATGGTCTGGTACCGATGGTAGCAGCCAGGGCCACCTATAAGGGGATACCACCAATCCTCCTGTACGGGGCTCAGGCAACAGGGAAAATCAGATGTGAGCAGTACAGGGAGGATGATTGGTACTGCAGGGGTATAATTATAGGAAATGCTTTTAGCTGCTGCAGGGAGAGACACGCAGGGCATCGCAATTTTATCTTTTAGATTTAATAGGAATTTTGTAAGTTATGTTATGTGTGTGTCTGATAATGATTTTATTGTATTTTTAATGAAAATATCGGTTTGATATTTTCAGGGGGGGCCCTGTCAGGTAGGCTTTACAGGGCCCAGTGACTTCTAACAGCAGCGCCCTGGTAGCAGCACTGTGGGCTTGGTTGTCCTTTGGGGAGGGGAGGAGGCTTGTGCCCAGTGAAGGTGTGGTGCAGGTTGACCCTGTCAAGGTCTTGGGCTTCTGCCTCTCTGAAAGAGATGAGAAAGACCCTCTGCAGAGTAATTTTGGATAGGTGTAGAGACGCACTCAGTATAAAGTTACATCAAACTTAAAGATATAAGAGACAATAAAAGGTCTTATGCGCCAAACTGCAAGACCCTTGGGATATGTGAAATGACACCCTCAGCCCAGGCTCCAGCCAAGTCATGCCCCTCAACATGTTTCACCATTTATGATGATTTTGCTCCAGGACAGAGTGAAACACGTTGGGGACGTGGCTTGGCTGGGGTCCAGAATGAGGCTGTCATTTCACATATCCACGGCGTCTGTATGGCGCATAAGACCTTAAGGTCTTATACGCCGCATATCACTGCAAGGCCCTGTGAATATGTGAAATGACAGCCTCAGCCCGGACTCCAGCAAAGCCACGCCCCCAACATGTTTCACTCCGCCCTGGAGCTTAATCATGATGAAGGGTAAAACGTGGCTTGGCTTGAGTCCGGGCTGAGGCTGTCATTTTATATATCCACAAGCTCTTGCAGTGATGAGCGGCACATAAGACCCTTTCTCTGGACTGAGACAAGTACATACTATAGAGGGATATGCTTTCTTCATATTTCATGCCTGAGGTTAAAAAACACTTTAAGTTAATAATTATCCCTCAAACAGATTATGTTATTCTCCCCATTATCCTCCATGACAACCTTCCATCTTTTTTTCTCCCCAGATGGTCAGCTCCTTTTTGCACCATCAACCAGGTTCAGAATCTACTTGTAGCAAGTCCACACAGTGAGAGGCTGCAACTACAGCAGATTTGTGACAAACATTAGTAACACAGCCCACAAATGCACAGGCATCAGGATTTATATGACATTGTCACATAAGCAGTCATCTCGGCCCAGGACAAAGATGCTGACCCTGGATGATGCCTAAACAGAGATGGTACCATTCTTTTGGGGGGAAAAGCAGATGAAGGCATTGTTGGCATGAGTACTAGGATCTCTGTGAGCGCTAATAAACAGCTGCAAGTGTTGCACTTGCATACAAATTACTCATTGAAAATTTACAGTATATGCTACCCAGTCTATTTTCATTGCAATTTAACTGAGCAATTGCAATATGAAAACCCCCTTATTGGGGTCTACAGACAACAGCCCATTGTGTACGTGCCTGTAGCTGCCCTCTCCTCCGGGCTCTGCAGAGCACACCGAGCCCCCAGAGGCTACTCCTTATCTCCACATCATTGCCAATTCTCAGTTGCCCTGTTATAAATGGAGCTGTCAGGGGTTTGTTTTCCTTGTCTAATCCTGACACAGAATCTCCAATACTCGGATGCTCTGCAGTGGAGCCACAAGCTGTAAAGTGATCTTGCTGCAGTATTAAACAGCAGCGTACCTCGGCCTCTCAGTCAATGAGAGCGTCTAGGGTCAGGACTGTTTAATTGCCGCCTTGTCACCCGGGACTTCATAGAATTCTGCAACACAGCCCTATGTAAAGCCTTCTTTATGAACTGTGTCATGTATGCTTATCCCACCGCACATAGGAAGGATGGAAGCTTGAGGCTTACAATGCAAATCCATCTTTATACCATTTTCTTCCTATGACTATTAGCTATTTATTCTTAAAGCTGAACTACAGCCTTATCCTCAGGCATAGTTGTGCAGGAGCATCTTCTGTACTCTGATTTCACTGCACACTGTGGAAGCTGCAGCAAGTCAGACAGGACCCACCTCAAATCCTGGCTCGGTTTTATTTTCAGCAGGTGATCCAGCCAGTAAGTCTGCTGTTGTTCAAAAGAGCAAGCTCTCCTGCAGTAGTAGCAGGTACAGGGATAAGACAAACCATTAAAAAAAAAAAAAAGGCACAACTTTTTTTTTTTTTTTTCTGTTTCGGACAGAGTGGAGATCCATCCACTCTATTTGTCCTGTTTACCATTATTATTGAAAGTGAAAGTAAAGAAAATACCACATTTTGGGTTGTCCACAGAAAAGTAACAGATAGGAAATCTTCCAATGGGGACACTAATTCTGGTGACCTGGGAGGTCCCCAAGGGATTCACCCTTAATATGCAGGGATTTCCTCTCACTTCCTTGTTTCAGCTATAAATCAGGAAGGCCCATTTCACACTGGGGCGGGGAGCCGCGGCGACGGTAAAGCAGCGATATATTTAGCGCTGCTTTACCGTCGTTTTAGCCGCGGTATTCGGCCGCTCGCGGTGTGGTTTTACACCCGCGAGCGGCCGAAAAAGGGTTAAAATCCCCCGCGTAGCGGCGGTATTGCTGCGGTGTCCCATTGAAATTATTGGGTAGGAGCGGTATAGGAGCGGTGAATACACCGCTCATATACCGCTCCAAAGATGCTGCTAGCAGGACTTTTTTTACTTTAAACACTGGCAGGGGTGCTTACAATGGTTAGTTTATTTATACCAAAAGCAAAAAAAAAAAAAAAACGTTGGGGCCAGTTCACACCACATGCAGTCCAGTGCGTTTTTTTTCTGCATCAAAAACAGTGTGGCCAGTTTCAGTGCATTCTAGTTCCAGGAAAAAATTAAAAAAAGCAGAACATGCTGCATTTTTTTCTGCACTGAACTGTACTGGAACGCAGCTAAACGCACCAAAAACACACATGTCCTTATTTAAGGTGAAGAAAAAAAAAAAAAAAAAGGGAAAAAAAAAAAAACACTGGAACGCATCAAAAATGCACCAAAAATGGCATGCATGCAGAAAAGCATCTGTAACGCATCCGGACTGCGTTTCTATGGTGTAAACTTAGATACAACTGCTTATAAAGTTTAACTGGAGTTGGGCTTCAATTAGTGTATCAAAATCTGCTAGTATATCCAACTCTCCCCTTCCCCCAGACTGACAAATCTGCTGTCTAAAAGGTGTCCCCTGTGCTCCTTAATTCAGAGTGGGGGCCCTCTAATACAGGACATGTGTTTATTGGACACATCAGGTGAAAACAAAGGAAGAAAAGCCTAGAAAAGGAAAAACTAATGCAGACATCATATCTGATTGGTAAGTGCAATATTTTTGGTTGTGGATTTAATACCGCTTTAATGGAGGCTCAGTATCACATACGTGTTACCTAGGGTGCTCTGCATGCATATGAACCCTGCCTAGGAATGCCCACACCTGCAGACTGACATCTACCCATCAAGGCATCTTCATATTTGCATAGCTGCTCCAAAGAACCGGCCTCTGCATGCATCAGGGTTCTATGATTCATCTATATTCATCAGGCAGGGTACTATGATGTTTTCACTGAAATATATACAAACGACTGCCAGCCCCTGCCACCAGCCATGATCTACCTGCAATGTACGAAGAGGCACAGAGACCCAGTGATGAGATCACTGGGTCTAAAATAAAGCAATATTTAAAAACGTCATGAATATGTTGATAAGGAGGGGAGGGAAGAACCAGGGAGGGCAATAGAGTGCAGACTAAACTTCAGCTTTTAGAACATATCTTAAGCCCCCCCCCCCAAAAAAATAAAATAGATTAGCATATTGCAGCTCATCAGTCCTTAGATGTGGTTGTGTTCGTTTTATTTTTTTGCTTTTATTTCACCCTGGTGATCCTGTCAGTAACACACTTCCTGTCCTAGGGTTACAATACTATTATTGTACTATATTCACGGAGTAGTTGTGTTATCACTATAAAACAGAAAACTACTAAAACAACCCCCCTCCCCTGTTTACTATAACAGAGTGGATGGGTTCTGCGCTCCTCTGAAGCAAAAGGCAGAGAGCCCAGCCAGAAAGATTTGTAGCAGAATCAACAGGAGTTTTTTTTACTTGTTAAAAAGGAGCAGTACAGCCAAAACTTGTTTGGTTGTACTTCTATGGATCACAGGAGTGCAGTTCATTCACTCCTATGACCATATTTCAGCAGACAGCAGGCTGAAACCCGCTGTCGACTGATGTCACAGAGCCGGTCCAGGCTTGGAAAAGATTGCAACAATGAAGTCAGGATCAGCACCCAGCTCAGCCTCTCAGTGGCCGTTCCCTACACAGCGCAACACTCCAATGAATAAAAAATAAAAAAAAAAATAATATATATAATAATAATAATAATAATAATAATAAAGAAAACATAAACATATACCCCAATTTTTTTTTTATATTATGAATGATGATGTTACGCTGAGTAAATAGATACCCAACATGTAATTCTTTAAAATTGCGCACGCTCGTGGAATGGCACCAAACTACAGTACTTAAAAATCTCCATAGATGACACTTTTCTACAGGTTACTAATTTGGAGTTACAGACGGGGTCTAGTGTTAGAATTATTGTTCTCGCTCAAACATTCGCGGCGATCCCAAATCTTTCCTCTACCCTTAAATGCAAAAAAAAAAAAAAAAAAAAGTGATCTTTTTTTTAATTACTATTTAAAAAGCAAAAGGCCTGGTTTACAAATGAAAAAAAACAAATTGTTACCCCAGCTCTACTGCTAATGTGGAAGTCCATCAACTGTGATCCAGTTCTCTAGCCAGGGCATTCAGGTCCAATAGGTAAAATTCTTGAATCGGGAAGGCTGGCCACTTGGATGCTCTTAAATAAAAAAGTGCTTCATTTGTTACACGGGTACACAGGTACAGGCCATATGCTGATGCGTTTTGGCAATGGAGCCTTTATCAAAGCCTTTGATGAAGGCTCCATAGCTGAAACGCATCAGCATATAGCCTGTACCGGTGAACCCATGTAACAAATAAAGTACTTTTATTAAAAAGCATCCAAGTTGCCAGCCTTCCTGATTCAAGAGCTTGTTTACATATGGCCAGAACCGGAAGTGATGTCAAGACGTCGCTCCGGTCCTACTAGGGCAGTGATGCGAACCTTGGCACCCCTGATGTTTGGGAACTACATTTTCCATGATGCTCACACACACTGCAGTGTAGTTGAGCATCATGGGAAATGTAGTTCCAAAACATCTGGAGTGCCAAGGTTCGCCATCACTGTCCTAGGGCATAGAGATAAGTGCAGGCCATCTTTCCTTCGCTCATCTCTGTGCCCAGCCAACACCAGCGCCGGATCAGTTTTCGGGACTCCCGATCTGCCAGGAAACCACCAGAAAGTGGAAAGAGAGGGGAGGGGCTACAAACCCTCTCATCAATTCTAAAAGTGACCCAATGTCGAATCTGCCACTCGGGCCAATTTTATGAGAAGATCAGGCAATCAGCAAGTGGTTAAAATACATATGTTTTCTTTAAATCAACACTATATTTACTAAGGATAGAGTGTTAACACAGGAGAATGCCTTTTTAAAAAAGATTACAGATAATTCTCCATCAATGGGGATGTTTATCATGTAAGATCCATGGGATATTAACATTTCATGCTCCATTTCCAAGGGAAAACCCCAAGCGTTATTACGGTTGGAGAGGAAATGGATGTATCCTGGGTTCTGTAACAAACTCTTCTGCAGTTATAGTAATATATTTTGTGGTCTGGATAAACAATTCATCCAGAGGCACTATTAGTGATTCCTCTACTCTAGCTCATTATGATGCTCACTATATTTAGGTTGGCTCAGTGTAATGGCTGCAGTCCGCACCACTCCCAGAGAAAGGCAATTGGATACAGAATGTTCTGATTGATAATATTATTATTATACAGGATTTATATAGCGTCAACAGTTTACGCAGCGCTTTACAATATAAAAGGAGACAATATAATAAAATACAAGAGGATTAAGAGGGCCCTGCTCAGAAGAGCCTACAATCTAATAATATATGAAGTAGGGAGAAGATCAGATGGATTGTTGTTCATCTGGCTGGATGTTTAATATGCAGTTACCCATAGCAACAAACTTAAAAAAAAAATAAAAATGAATTTGATTGGTTATTTCACCTTTTTGAAGAAGCCTCCCTGCTTCAGTCACTATTGCCCCCTCTTGTCACTAGCAGTACAAAGCGTATTGATATAGTACTTCCCCGCATACCGCTCTTTGCATCCACAGCACTGTATTACATCAGTTCCTCGCATTTGCATTCCCTCTGCTGTCCCAGCATCTATTCTTCTCCCCCCGAACCCTCCCACCGCTGCTACTCGCATTTCCACCTGTGTTGGAGATAATGTATCTGCAATCGTCTAATGAGATGTCCGGAGTTAATTATTCTCAGCGTTTAGAACGTAATTTGCCAGAAATGCAGCAAATCAATCAGGAAAGAGTTTCCAGCATAGATTAAAGGGAAATTAAATGATTTCTGCAACTAATGGGGCTTTGCAAAAGAAAAACAGAAATGCAAGCACTGCGAATGGCTGCCGCATCTGAGAAATACAGACAGTTTATCCTGGTGGTCACAAGGTGAGTATGCGATAGAATAGGTAATAACTAGTGTTAGGGGTCGATTAAGGATGCATTCATACCTGGGCGTTTTTAGAAGTGTATTGCAGGCATTTTACATGTGTATTCAAGCTTTTGATTTTAACTAATGGAAATCACCATCACCCAGGGGGAGGAGACCAGTTAAAATAGGCTAAAAAACATAAAAAAATAAATAAATAAATAATAATAAAAAAAAAAGCTTGAATCAAGCATTTTCCGGCGTTCCCAGTCTAGTCCAAGTCTAAGGAGCAAAAAACACTAAATTCTCCCTGAAAAGCGTGTATACTTTTTGGAGCGACAAGTGTTCAGCTACAAGCGACAGGAAGCTCAGATGTGAACAAGTGTATTGAATATAATGGGATTTTGCTTATTGAGCGTTTCTGAGCTATGAGCTACAAAACTCCCAGGTGTGAATGGGGCCTTAGGGATTCAGTGTTTTATGGGTTAAGCCTAGTACACACCACTTAGGTTTTTTTTTTTTGTTCAACCCAGCGGGTTAATGAGAAAAAACTGACAGCTCAGGTCAGAGCCGCTGTACTAACAATCCGACCTTAGTACAGCAATATCCCCTGCTGTGCTATTGTGTTCTGACAGTGGGAATGCGCCCCACCAGAACACGTCGGTCAGCACTCTCAGCCATTGGTGGAGAATGCTGATCGGGAGCCGGTCGGCAGAACTTTTTCGGTCATGAGCCTTTGACAGAAGCCGGCTTCTGTCAGACCGGCTGCCATACATGTGACGAATGGTCATTTGGTCTGTGTGTACTAGGCTTAAAGTGGTTGTAAACTGTTTTACTACAGGTAAGCCTATAATAAGGCTTACCTGCAGCTACCCCAGACCTGCACGGTTTAGGAGATATCCCCTGTATCAGCATGTGCCAATGTCATCAGCACATGCGCACTGAAGCAATGGTGCGCATTATGCCTTTGTCTTGCAGGTTTTTTTTATTTTTTGTGGGTTTACCACTTTAAAGTGATTGTAAAGGTTTTTTTTTTTTTTTCATAACAAACATGTTATACTAACTTGCTTTGTGCAAAGGTTTCAAACAGAGCAGCCCCAATCCTCCTTTTCTGGAGTGCCCCGGTGGTGCTCCAGGCCCCTCCTTTTCATCGGGTGCCCCCAAGGAGAGGTGCTTTTCATGGGGGCACCCGTGTGGGCACTCCATTGACACATACAGCAGGACTCAGCCTCGCCCCGTGTCACTGAATTTGATTGACAGCAGCGGGAGCCAATGGCTCCTGCTGCAATCAATCTATCCAATGGAGGACAGAGACAGCGTCTGGAGTCGCTGGGCTCGTGCACGGCACTGGAACGCTTTGGCTCAGTTAAGAAAAAGGGGGGCTCTGGGGGCAGCTGCGGCACAGAAGGTTTTTCACCTTAATGCATAGAATGTATTAAAGTGAAAAATCTTGAGACTTTACAACCCCTTTAAGATGTTAGGGAAAATTGTGCTAGTTTGTCCATACAGTGCAAAGTCATAGGGTTGTTTTAATGTCCCACTATTCAGAAGCACATACTTGCCTTACTTTTATTGCGCAGCCCTTCCATTTAGCTGCCAGGAGCAGAGAGAGCATCAAAAGTTGCCACATAAAAGGAAAGGGAGCACGTGACCGCTTGGCTGTCATGGTGGTCACGTGATCCAAAAAAAACTCCCAATCGCAAGCAGCAATCGAGAGCTTTCGGTTAAGCGCAGGTAACTGTGCCAGGAGCACACACTGCGCATGCTTTCGGCACAACTGAATTGACAGAAATTCCTGCAAATATGCGGCCCCTCTGCGCCAAGAGGCCGCATATTTGCGTGCAGCAGGCACCAAGGGGTTAAAAAAAAAATCCAAGTACCTTTTTCCTAATCGATATACAGCTGTCACATGACCCAGATCTTACTCAGCCTATCTGCAGGGAAACTTAAGCAAAAGGAGCTTCTAGTCCTCTGCTGCTGGTCACGTGTTTAACCACTTCAGCCCCGGACCAATTGGCAGCCAAAGGACCAGGCCCCTTTTTGCGATTCGGTACTGCGTCGCTTTAACTGACAATTGCGTGGTCGTGCGACGTGGCTCCAAAACAAAATTGGCGTCCTTTTTTTCCCACAAATAGAGCTTTCTTTTGGTGGTATTTGATCGCCCCTGCGGTTTTTATTTTTTGTGCTATAAACAAAAATAGAGAGACAATTTTGAAAACAATGCAATATTTTTTGCTTTTTGCTATAATAAATATCCCCAAAAAATATATAAAAAAACATTTTTTTTCCTCAGTTTAGGCCGATACGTATTCTTCTACATATTTTTGGTAAAAAAAAAAAATCGCAATTAGCGATTATTGATGGCGCAAAAGTTATAGCGTTTACAAAATCATTTTTATTATATTTTTTTTTTTACTAGTAATGGCGGCGATCAGCGACTTTTATTGTGACTGCGACATAATGGTGGACACATCGGACATTTTTGACACATTTTTGGGACCATTGTCATTTATACAGCAATCAATGCTATTTAAATGCATGGATTCCTGTAGAAATGACAGTTGTAGTGAAGGGGTTAACCCCTAGGGGGAGGGGAGGGGTTATGGGCTGTGACGTGTGTGTTTTTTTTTTTTACATTAGGGGGCGGGGCTGACGTCATTGATCGGCTTTCCCGATGACAGGGAACAGCCGATCAATGACAGGCAGAGTAGGAAGCGCGGGGAGAGGTTTGTTTACACATACCTCTCCCTGTTCTCAGCTCCGTAACCCGATCGCGGGACACCAGCGGCGATCGGGTCCGCTGGCGGCGCGCGCGCGACCCACAGGCAGGCACATGCACGATCACGTACAGGTACGTGATTTTTCCTGCCCGTGCCATTTTGCCGCAGTATATCTGCGTTAGGCGGTCGGGAAGCGGTTAAAAAATAAAAAATAAAATTAAAAAAAACAGCTTTTGGAATACAGAGTAAAAATAATTAATATCAGTAAACTGTTTTAAATTGGCATCCAAATATATATTTAAAATCAAATCTTTATTATTTTGTGAAAAATAACATGGTTTAGAGTAATTTCTGCCAGTCACAAGCTGTGTCATGCCCCTTCAGCCTGTGCCCTAGAATAAAAGTGAAGCTTCCAATAATCCACATGTAATATCCCACCCCCATTGTGTTTAGCTGGTTAGTGGACATGGAGGAGGAGGGAGTGGGCTGTCAGTTACCATTGTGTATACACCCACATGTGTAACTATAGTCACATGGGCTGCTCCGATGTGGAAATGCTCAGCATAGAAACTCAAAGAAAACTGAGCATGTGCAGAGTTGACACCACTGCTGCAAAATCCCTAGCTGATTTGGGGACTTGGACAGAAGGTGGAGATAGAAAGCAGCAGGATCAACCAGGTTTTTTGCAGAATACAAATCTCATAGTGACAGAATATGAACAGCATACAATACAGCATTTATTCATAGTTTTTTTTAATATGTGGGTTTAGTGACATTAAGTGATTGTGACAGCAGAAACAGTTTTGGATACATTGGGGCCTTGGGAAATAATTAAAGGGGGGGGGGGGGGGTACTCTCTTGGATGGAATGCTACAGGCTCTCTGACACAACCCACTACAGAATATTCTACTTCTTTGCGCCCTTCCACCTTTCCAATTTAAATTACATAATATTTAAACAGGCTTTTTGCAAGAGTTTGTTAAATTCCAAATTTTAATACAATTTGTATGACACCATGAGTGTTTTTATTTTGTGAAATACAAAAGAGACGGAGAAAAAAAAAAAAAAAACAGAAGTGACAGAAAGTTGGCAAAATTATGGATATATGGTGATGCAGGTATAATCAAATCAGGATTTTTGGTTTACTGTAAAATCCTTTTCTTGGAGTACATTACAGAACTCAGAGGAGGCATGACTACGCTGCCACCTTCAGGTGAATAGAAAAAGGCATACATCCCTGCCCAGGCAAACACCTCCCCAGCTCAGGTAAGCCTCAGTTTTGTAGCAAGCAATGGGGAGCACAAGCAAGAGGAAGAGATCTCTGTGTATTATGATGTACTCAAAATAAAAAAATTGTACATCAAAGGGCACAGTAGAGTTAGAAATAATGGATTACTTGGAATGTCCCAAAGCAATGAACATGAGGAGCCCAACACAGCAACAAAGCCAACAAGCTCAAAATCCCTAAATTAGATGAGGAAAAACCCCCAACTACAAAGTCTTCTGCCCAAATCTGCAGATGAAGACATCAACCTTTAGAAATTAGTAAAAGCGTGAAAAGAAGACCAGGTAGCAGCCCTACAAACTTAAAAAAAAAAAAAAAAGCTTGATGCTGAATGGCCCAGGAAGCACTGGCACTCCTGGCAGAATTGGATATGATCAGGAAACGAGGAATCTTGTCCTTGATACGATAGGCTTGGGAAATGAGCTAATAAATACACCTGGAAATAGAGTCCTCCGAGAGAACAAATAGAATCAGGATTACTGAAAAGAAGCTTTAGACCAGATAAACTCAAGCCCATTGAAGTGAAGCACTTTCTTTTTAGGTTTGCTTAGCATTAGGACAAAAAGGAAGGCAACACAACGTCCCAGGGCTTCAAAACCACCTTATCACGGTGTAGAACCAGGAAGGGTTCCTTGCAGGAAAGCACAGCCAACTCTCAAGGCCCTCCTGGTCGAGGTAATGTCTACCAATTAAAATAACCATTACATAAGGAGCGACAAGGGAATCACTCATTAGGTTTAAAAGAAGACTGTAAAACAGACCAAATTAAGACCCCACAGAGACAGCAGGGGCCACAAAAGGTGGAACGAGCTGTGCGATACTCTGCACAAAGACTTTAACTAAGGAATAAGATGTGATAGGTCTTTAAAAAAGCACAGCCAAAGCAAAGATTTGGCAGCTCATGGTATGCAAAGCCAGGGACCTCACCACACCAGATTCGAGAAAGGCCAAAATTCACCCACCACATACTGTTGGGGATGTAATCTAGGAGCTTCACACCAGGTGAAATAAGCCATCCTTGTAAAGGATAAGTTCACCTTTTCAGAAAAGATTAACAGGTAAAAAAAATGTGCATTTATTATTTTTTGTTGCAGGGGTGTGTAGAGCAGTGCACCAGTGATCAGCAGGACGCTGATGCCATACAGGTCACCTGCAGACCTGTCAGTGTATAGGCTTCTGCATACCTTGTACTAGGAAGCCGATGCATGCTAACAGGAAGAATGAATGCACTACCACAGTGCTACAAGCCGACAGTCGCAAAGGCTGCTGGACCTTGTAGTTTTCCATTCACAGAACACTGAATGAGTGACGCAGCCGGTGGGTGGAGCTCCACACTGCCATGTTTTTTTTATTTTTATTTGAAACCTAGCAGGTGGAGAAGAACCCCTGCTAGCTGGCACAGTGGGGAATGGGAAGGTGCGGGGGGCGGTGTAATCATAACATGTTACATCCCGAATATGGGTGTAAATTGTGATATGTTATGAAAGGTGAACTTATCCTTAAAATTTTCTGGAGGTTGACTTTCTAGTCTTGAGCAGGGTAGGAAGCACAGAATCAGAAACCTGGGCTTCAACAGCCATCCTATCAAAGCCAGCAACCGTAAAAGCAGGATGGAAGAACGAACCCTGCGACACTTAGGGCTCTTTCACACGGACGGACCGTATGTCCGTTTTTCATCCATCCGTTTTCGGATGAAAAACGTACATGTGTATCCCTATGGGATAGCGGGTGTCAGCGGATGAGCATCCGCTGACACCCGCTCTCGTCCGTGTCCGCTATGCTCCTTTTCTTCAGACGGAGGAAAACCCTATATTTTTCATCCGTCTGCAGAGTGGATCGGATGACGATGGACTCTACGGTCCGTCGTCACCCGATCCCCCATAGGGGAGAGCGGCGCTCTGACAGGTCCGTCCCTGCGCGGTGTGCAGAGACGGACCTGTCATCTTCCTGCTCAGCGGAGATCGCTCCGGCGATCCCCGCTGAGCAAGTGGATATCCACGGGGCGGATCAGCACTGATCCGCCTCGTGTGAAAGGACCCTAAGTCTAGGCGATCTGGAAAAGCCCACAGCTTGTCTGTCAAGAGACTGACGACAGTCTCCTTAGCAAAGCTGGTGCAATCAGAATCACCAGAATGCCCTTTACTTTTATCCTGTGCAACAGTCAGAGGAGTAGAGGGAATGCAAAGATTACAGAAAAACAAATTCCAAGGAGACAGCAGAGCCTCCACTGCAAATGCTTAATAATCTGTACACCAAGAGATCCAAACTCATTGTCCTCCATCACAGCCAAATCTCTGCGAACACTTCTGGGTGATGAGGCCATTGATTCAACTGCTGATAGCTAAGAAAGTTTGCCTGACAATTTTTCATATGCCGGGAATGTACAAAGCAGAGGGCTGTAGCATTAAGTTCTGCCCAAGACAAGTTTGCTTCTTCCTTAGCAGCTCAGCTTCTCATCCTTCCATGGTGACTTATGTATACCACAGCCGTGGCATTGTCCCACTGCATCTTGACAGAAGACCCTGAAGGTAGACAGACCAATGTGGGGAGAACCAGTTGTATCACCTGGAGTTCCAGGATGTGGATCGGCAATTTCCACTCTGACGACCAGGTTCCCTGAACCAAATTGTTTTCCAGAATGCCACCCCAGCTCGAGAGGATGGTATATCATTTTCCATTTCATCAGAAGGAAGGATTTTAGGTATGCAGCAGCTGTGTAGTTATCTACCATTCTAGAGCTAGCCAGGTCTTGGGAGGCAGATCTAAAGACTCCTGATATTATGCTCTTACCAACGGGATATTAAGCTGGAGCTCTCTAGGGTAAAACTGGGCATAGGGGGGGGTGCACTGAAGGAAGCTACCATCTTCCCCAGCACTATCATGCATCTCTGAATGGAGTGATCTTCTTAGGGACTCCACCAGGGCTCAAAGAGACAGGCATTTCATATTGAGGAGCAAGCCTAATTACTCCAGATGTTGAGCTGGAACGAAGGCTGGCTTTTGAAGATTCAGTACCCAAGCTTAACCCCTCAAGGACCTATACCCTTCTGCTGAAGATTTGTGGTCAGTTTCTGAGCCGATTGCTCCCTTAGAAGCCAGTCACCCAGGTACCCCACAATGAGGATTCCCTTGGTTCTCAACAAACCCAGAACCAGAGCCAACACCTCTGTGAACACCCTGGGGGCCCAAGACAAGCCAAAGAGTAACCACAAATCGATAGTGGGTATCCTCCAGAAAACAGAGGAAACATTTGAAGCTGGAAAAATGGGAATGTGCAGGTAGGCATCCTTGATCTCCACTGACACTAGAAAGTCCCCTTGATGAAGTTAAGCAATAACCGACCAGAAGGACTCCATCCTGAATTTTTGTATTTTCATGAACTTGGTGACACACTTGAGTCAGAAGTGATGGATGTCTCCATTTGGCTCGGGAACTGTGAACAGATTTTGGAATAAATGCCTTGAACCTTCTCTTCTGCCAGCAAGAGTGTGGACACCTCTTCACTGAGGGGAGGATTTTTCCTCAGGACTGGATGATTTGAATGTCCAGTTTGAACAGAAATGGGGTGTGGGCTTTTGTTTGAAGGCTGAGGTAGGTTACTTATGAAAGGACTTATTCTCGAACTCAGAAGGCATGTCTGACCTGTCACCATTGCCTCCTTCCTTAAAGGGGTATGATTGGGCTTTTCCTCACAGTCACCCTCTGTATATAAGGGCAGCCTCTCAATTTGCCTTTTGCTGAGAATTTCCACAAACCAACACTTGAGCCAAAGGGTTCTTCTCATGTCAACTTACATAGTGCCCTCCTGTGAACGCTGCCTTATGGAGTCTTTTAGGCATCCATCGAGAAACTCAAGGCACTTGGAAAGTCTTCTGGAACAACTTTACATCTCCCGTGTGGACAAACACTGCACTTGCATGAGCATATGCTTGAGTACAGCTGTGTGACTGAGACCTAAATTTTAAAGAATAAGTCTAATGCCTCGTACACACGTACGGACTTTTGCCGGCGGACCTAAGTCCAGCGGACAATCCGCTGGACTTTCCCGCTAGGTACGCTGGACTAAAAAGCGAACGGACTTGACCACACACGATCACGCAAAAAAGTCCGGCGGTTCACGCGATGACGTACGCACGTACGACGGGACTAGAAAAAGGAAGCTCGAGATCCCAAACGACACCCTTTGGGCCCCGTCAGCTAATCTCGTGTGTATCGCGTGTTAGTTGACGTTTGGTTAGAGACGATTCGCGCTTCTCAGACTTCTGCTTAATTCGTTCGCTTCTGCCGTTCAGTTTGTGCTTGTGAGGTTTGTATCTGGCTTTCAGTGCGTGTGGATCAGTTCCTACCTGTTCTCAGGCCGTTCTGGTCCGCTCGTTCCTGTTTTTCAGGTCGTTCTTCATAGGCCTTGCTGTTCTTCAGTGCGTTCTGTTAAGTTGTTTGTTTGATCAGCCGACCGTTTTGAAGCCATGGAGTGTGGACGTACTCGGGAACGAGTTCGTGCTGTGCAGGGGCTCGGTGTTGCGGTTAACACCTTGGCACGAGCCCGGTCCATGAACAGGGTGAGGAGGAGTTCATGGACCAAGAATTGGTTGCGCCAGCGTGACCAATTCTCGCATATGCCTTTGCTCCGTGAGATCCGTGAGAATAATCCTGATGATTTCAGGAATTATCTCCGGATGACGGACCCCATTTTTCACCGTCTGTTGGCTTCGCTGTCCCCTTATATTAGCAGGCAGAATACCTGCATGCGGCAAGCCATCAGTGCGGAGCAGAGGCTAGTCGCCACGTTGCGTTACTTGGCGACGGGGAGAAGCTTGCAGGACCTCAAGTTCACGACAGGCATCTCCCCCCAGGCTCTGGGGCTCATTATTCCAGAGACCTGTTCTGCCATTATCCACGTCCTGCAGGAGGAATACATTAAGGTAAGTCTTCTCTTTTAAAATTACCTATGTCTTGTATGTTTGTTAATGTAGTGCATCAATGTCATCATTAGCTAATTACCATGATAGGACTATTCTATGAATGTCCCCTATTCCTTTTATTTTTGGATTTTGTTTTTTTTTGTCTAGTATTTTATGGTTGACTTATCTAAATAGTTTTAAGAATGTATTATTTAGTGGGTCACATGCATATTTGCTTGCACCAACCTCCCCAGCATGGAAGCTTGGCCCCCTAAACACCCCTAGCCTAGTCACTTTCTTTGGTTAAAAATGTATATTACCAGCTCCATTGTACAGCTTTACTCACCCCCCCTTTCACCCCCCTTGACCCTCAATTTTAAATTGATTGCATGTGGTTTTTGGTCAGCTTGTAATTATCCCCACCCCCCCACCCCCCCTGATAATTAATATCATGTGGTTTTGGTCAGCTTGTAATTATCCCCACCCCCCCACCCCCCCTGATAATTAATATCATGTGGTTTTTGGTCAGCTTGTAATTATCCCCACCCCCCACCCCCCCCCAGATAATTAATATCATGTGGTTTTGGTCAGCTTGTAATTATCCCCACCCCCCCACCCCCCCTGATAATAAATATCATGTGGTTTTGGTCAGCTTGTAATTATCCCCACCCCCCCACCCCCCCACCCCACCCCCCCTGATAATTAATATCATGTGGTTTTGGTCAGCTTGTAATTATCCCCACCCCCCCAGATAATTAATATCATGTGGTTTTGGTCAGCTTGTAATTATCCCCACCCCCCCACCCCCCTGATAATTAATATCATGTGGTTTTGGTCAGCTTGTAATTATCCCCACCCCCCCAGATAATTAATATCATGTGGTTTTGGTCAGCTTGTAATTAATCCCCCCCACCCCCCCACACACACCTTTAATTAATTGCATGTGTATTGTGTGACCTTACAATTATTTACTCCCCACCCACATCCCCATTATTATCTTCTCTGGTCCATCAGAGGGGTCATCAATCAGAGATTTGTCCCTTTTATCCTTAATCTTTTGGCTTTATTTCAAGGATTTACAAAATAAATACATATGTTCTTCCAAATTGTTTGTTAATTTGTAGCATTTAGTTTGGTGTTTTGCCTGGTTTATAATTTAAATTGTATCTTTCTGTTTGACTTCACAGTGTCCCTCCACGCCACAGGAATGGCAGACTGTGGCTTCCCAGTTTGCTGCCCGTTGGGACTTTCCCAACTGCGGAGGGGCGATTGACGGCAAACACGTGCGAATTGTGCCCCCACCCCATTCGGGGTCATACTATTGGAATTATAAGGGGTTCCATAGTATCGTGTTGATGGCGGTGGTGTCGGCACAATATGACTTTCTGTATGTGGATGTGGGGAAAAACGGCCGGATGTCGGACGGAGGAGTCTTCAACCACACGGAGTTCGGTCATCGTCTCCAAACTGGTGGGCTGGAGCTGCCACCAGATGAAGATAATGTGGAGGGACTCCCCTTCGTCTTCATTGCCGACGAGGCGTTCGGTCTGGGTGACCATCTGATGAGGCCATTTCCCCAACGATCCCTCACCCCTGAGAGGAGGATTTTTAATTATCGGTTGGCCAGAGCAAGAAGGGTGGTGGAAAATGCCTTTGGTATTATGGCCAACCGTTTCAGATTGCTCCTTACATCCCTACATCTGGCAGAGTACAAACTCAATACTATTATTCTTGCATGCTGTGTCATGCACAATTATTTACGGAAACATTCAGGAACATACTCCTTACCAATTGGCCCTGAGGCCGGAGTGGAAGGCAACATGACAGGGCTGGATAATCGCCCTCTTGGTTCCGCACCACAATCAGCCCAGCAAGTGCGGGACCTTTATTTACAGTATTTTAATGGTAGGGGGGCCATTGAAATGGCAGCAGACCCTTAAACCACCTTTTTCATTTACAAAGAATAAATACAGTTATTTATGTTTGAAATATTGGTAGTTTCGTATTGTTTTGCTTTTAATTTGGCCTGTTTTATATGTTGTCCTAGTGCACATCTTAATAGTGGCAAACTTGTTTAGCGTTTAGTAAATAAGCCCCTTTGTCAATGAACCACAACATGTTTTTGTCAAACTGGTAGTATTTAAAAAGAAGAAGCCACACATTTTTGAATTTGTGCAAACATTATTTTTTTTATTATAGTGCACATCCAAAACTTTTTTTTTTTTTTTTTTTTTTTTTTTTTTTTTTTTTTTTTTTTTTTTTTTTTTTTTTTTTGTTTTTTTTTTTAAATTTTTTTTTTTTTTTTTTTTTTATCTTTTTGACATTTTTTTTTTTGGTGTTTTTCTCAAAACATATTTTTTTTTTTTTTTGGATTGATTTTTTAAAACAAACATAAAAACATGTTTAAAATTGTTAAAAAATTTTGGCTTAGCATTTGAAATTATTTACACAATGTAAAAGTCCAGAACTTACAAAGTTCAACAGGTAACCCATGAACAGAAGAAGCCAAATTTTTAATATGCACACTAATTTAACTGGAAAATGGGTAATGTCAACATGTGCTATGTTCCATCATGGGGAATCAATGGACGTGTTTTGTGTGTGAAACCCCTTCCCTCTCACCTACTAGCATTAGGGGTTGCAAACACCAAATGCGTCCATTGAGATCCCCTGATGGCACATAGCACATGTTGACATACCGTGTGCATATTAAAAATTTGGCCTCTAAAATTAGTTAAACAGCGCATCAAAAGGGGAATGAAGGACATGATTGATGTTAAGAAATGTAAAAGGGGTCTTTAGATTCTCCCCAAAACATCAATCATGTCCTTCATTCCCTGCTGCATGGTGGCCATCTCCTTCTGCATATTTTCCAGCTGCAGATTCCAGGCCATGATCTGGCCAATAAGCCTGTGGGCACTGTCAGTGGAAAATGGCTCCGCAGCTTGTCGTTCCACAAACAGATCAGCATCACCTAAAAGTTGGGTAGATAAAACACAAGAAAAAAAGTGTCAAAAACATGCAGACCTTAATTTATTAGCTCAATCTGTGTTCTGAGACACTCACTTGGTGGGGTGCAGATTTCATCCACTTCAACCACCTGTTCCGCCACATCCACGCGCGGGCTTGGGCTAACTGCCCAATTAGTCTGGTGATGCCGGGAGGTCCTCGTAGGTTCGGACTGACGTCTGAGTCTTTTGCCCCCTATGGTAATGGAACACAAAAAGGTACACTTTTGAATCACACTGATATTTGAGTGCCAAAATAGGATTAGTAAACATTGTTTAAAAGTCTTGCCAATTATTAGCAGTTTGTTAGAAGATCCTACTTGAAGACAGAATTGAAATGTCTATCTAATGAAACTCCAATACTTAAACCGGCCTTCAACCCTAAATTTGAACTTCCGCTCATTGGATCCCTGCACCCCTGTGGTGTCTTATTTTGAACCTTTTAGGGGGGATGGGTTGCAGATACCTGTGTAAGGCAGGTATTTGCACACACATCCGGCCCTAGACTCCCACAGAAGTATACGCCACATCCCGTCCCACCGTGCTGTCTGCTGGGACACACAGGGGTCCCCGAGCTCGCGCGGACCAGTCCTATTGCATTGCGCAACTGGCGCATGCCCAATAGTGACCCGGGAAGTGAAGCCGCAAACATTAATTTCATGATTGCAAGATCAGAGATTGTAGCTGCACCATCCAAGGGACAGGTGAGTGTACTTCTTTGAAAAGTCACCACCTACAGTATTTAGAGATGATGAGCATTTTTTGGGAATTGTGAGCATGAGACCCTGCTTAACATATTTATCCCCCCCCCCCCAAAACAGCCTCTGGAGTCCCTGTGTAAGTTACCCCTAAAACCCTTACTACAGCAGTAATTGTATAGATAGTGACAATAATAAACAACCTTACAACTCCAACAACCCAAAGCCAGGTAAACTCAATAAACGTTATGAAGACAAACGGAACTTTCATCAAATCTGCGCAAGTTTCAGGTACGAATGGTAATAACATCTGCGCAAATCTGCGCAAGTTGTAGGTACGAATGGTAATAACATCTGCGCAAGTTTAACGGACGAATGGTAATTAAATCTGCGCAAGTTTCAGGTACGAATGGTAATAACATCTGCGCAAGTTTAACGGACGAATGGTAATTAAATCTGCGCAAGTTTCACGGACGAATGGTAATTACATCTGCGCAAGTTTCACGGACGAATGGTAATTAAATCTGCGCAAGTTTCAGGGACGAATGGTAATTAAATCTGCGCAAGTTTCAGGTACGAATGGTAATAACATCTGCGCAAGTTTAACGGATGAATGGTAATTAAATCTGCGCAAGTTTCACGGACGAATGGTAATTAAATCTGCGCAAGTTTCAGGTACGAATGGTAATAACATCTGCGCAAGTTTAACGGACGAATGGTAATTAAATCTGCGCAAGTTTCACGGACGAATGGTAATTACATCTGCGCAAGTTTCACGGACGAATGGTAATTAAATCTGCGCAAGTTTCAGGTACGAATGGTAATAACATCTGCGCAAGTTTAACGGACGAATGGTAATTAAATCTGCGCAAGTTTCACGGACGAATGGTAATTACATCTGCGCAAGATTAGACATATCAAGTATAACCATAGTAGCGCACGTGCTTGACTTACTTTTTTTGATGGCTTTTCGAATTCTCCTGTACTGATCGTGCTCCCTGGATTTGATGTCGGACCATCGTTTGCGCAGTTGATCCTTGCCCCTTCGTACGCCGAATTTCTGCTCCAGGGTGCTGACGATTGTAGTGAGAATCTTGTCCTTGCGCAAGTTGGGACGAGGGTACGGGCCATTTTCCCCGTCGTAATCTTCCCTTTGGAGGATGTCCACCATCTCCACCATCTCTTCAAAGGCCATATTGGTGGCCTTATATCTGCTGCTGGATGCAGATGTGTTGGCTTCTTGGCTTTCCTCCGCGCTACTGGCTGAGAATGTGTCCGCCATATTCATGAATTAATTCACCAACAATGCAACGAGGGGAAGCGGGGCGGGGAATACTCGTCATGAGGAACGTCATGGGCGGGCGACGCGGAGGACGCAGGCGGACTTCGACGCGTGCGCAGTGTATATAAGGCTGTTTGAGGGGCCCACGTGTTCCCGAACGGAAGTAGCGAGCGCTCTGTACGAAGGTAAGTGTTTTCTAGGATGCATTACTGTGTTTTTTTTTTTGTTTTGGTCCAGCATTTTTTAAGGATATGTGTGTGTTGCTGGCTGTGTGTAGGGGTTGCTGGCTGTGTGTAGGGGTTGCTGGCTGTGTGTAGGGGTTGCTGCCTGTGTGTAGGGGTTGCTGCCTGTGTGTAGGGGTTGCTGGCTGTGTGTAGGGGTTGCTGCCTGTGTGTAGGGGTTGCTGCCTGTGTGTAGGGGTTGCTGCCTGTGTGTAGGGGTTGCTGCCTGTGTGGATGTGTTGCTGCCTGTGTGTAGGGGTTGCTGCCTGTGTGTAGGGGTTGCTGCCTGTGTGTGGGTGTGTTGTGTAATGTTTGTTAAGAAAAACTGGTTGTGCGTTTTAAGTAACATTTGTGTTTTTGGTCTTTTGTATTGCCATTACTAACAAAACAGAAACAAACATGTCATCACCCCAGTTGAATCCATTCAAGGACCAGCAGTTCATGTCCGAATTCATTGCCCTGTACAGAAAAAATACCAACCTGTGGCAGCTCAAGAACCCTTTATATGGCAATAGGGATGTCCGGAAGGCAACACTGGGGCCACTTGTGGCTTTTGTGAAGACTAAAGTCCCCAACGCAAACACCAAGTTTGTGGAAGCCAGAATTGCAAGTTTAAGGCACATGTACAAGCGGGAGCGCAAGAAGATTGAGGAATCAGTCAGATCAGGAGCAGCAGCAGAGAATGTTTATGTACCCAAGCTGTGGTACTACAACCAACTGACTTTTATAGGTGACCAGATGGAACCCAGGCAATCACTGTCGACTCTTCCCTCCACCCTTCCCTCCACTCTTCCCTCCACTCTTCCCTCCACCCCAGCTGAGGCTTCCACGGAAGGAGAAGACCCCTCCACCTTGGAGCAGGCTGATGCGCCCAGCTGGAGCCAGGTATATATTTAGTAGCCTAAATTGTGATTGTGTGAATATTAATGCTGTAAACGTTAAAATGTGAAACAATTAACACCCTGAACTCAGAATTGTGAAAAAAACTGACAAAAATTATGCACACTTCTAAAAAGTGTTGGTGCAACATATCGATACATATATAGTGTATACATACATCCAGTAGTGGCAAAAAAAGCGTTAGACAACATTGGTGATCTGGTTGGAAAATGCAGGGGTCCAAATGATAGCCTTTTGGATCTTTTGGAAAATTTAGATGCTCGTTCCTAAGTTTACAATTGGATGATTGAGGAGGCCAGAAACCACAAAACAGGTGTTTGATTTTTGATTTTATTTGCACACAGGATGAGCTGACCCAGGATGATGCCGGGACAAGTGGTATGGAGGAGGAGGAGGACATGACCAACGAGAGCCAGGAGGTGGCTGGGCCCAGCACGAGCCAGAGTGACAGCCAGACCCAATTAAGAAGTCTACCTACACCCCTGCCCTTACCCCCAAGAAGGCCCAGGAGGATGACCATTGTTGAGGAGGAATCACTGCAACTGATTCGGAAGGCGAGTGCCATTCTGGACAAACCCACCCTTCCAGAAGAGGCCTATGCCAGCTACGTGTCCAGCAGGTTGCTGGAAATGGAGAGGGGCCAACGGCACCTGTGTGAGGGCCTAATTTCTGAGGCAATTAGGGGGGGTTTGAGGGGTGAATTACGCGAATCCACCCGCCTGACCCATGAAGGCCCGACACCAACTTCTCCTCCTCCTCCTCCTCGTCTTCCTTCTCTCCTCCTCCTCCTCCTCCTCCTACTCCTCCTCCTACCACAAGTCAGCCTCCAAGGAAGCGTGCAGGGAAGACTGCAGGGAAGAGTGCAGGGCAGCGTGGTGGGAAGAGTCGGAAGTGATTGCCTGGCTTCAGTCTGGTCTCACAGAAGACACAGGCTGTTGTAGTGCCACAGCTTGGGGACATAGATGTCATCTGCTGCTGTTCCTGGTCTGTCTGATTCCTGGTCAATCTTCTTGTGCTCCCTATATTGTATGAAATGTGCCCAAGCTTAATTTTTGGCTTCACAAACTTGGTGTCTGCCGTTGGGGCAAAAAGTCTTCACAAAATCTACAAGTGGCTCCAGTGTTGCCTTCCTATTTTGTTTTGCCTTGTTTGTTTTAACCAGAATAAATGGTCATTTAATTTTCATCAAATAATGATATACGTGCTTGTTATTCAAAAACATAGTTTCTTTAGGAGTAGGCAGGTACATGTCTAAACATTCATTTGACAATACAAGTGTAAAGTGCAACTTCAATGGAACTGCAAGTGCAGTCGCTGGAAAGGTGAGGGTTAAGATCTGAATTAAGGGCAAGCTCTGCTGACTCCACAATTGTATCATGTGTAATAACTAATCCTTTTGATAACCAACAAATAATAAAAAATATCTATATAGAGATATATGTACATATATAATATATATATATATATATATATATATATATATATATATATATATATATATATATATATATATATATATTTTTTATACACGTATAGATCTATATATCTATATATATTAATATATATATATATGTAGATATCGATATATATTTTTTTTGGCTTATTGAGAAATATAGATATATTTTTCATTTGGTGATTTGGATATCTATATCTATATCTATATCTATATCTATATCTATATATATATATATATATATATATATATATATATATATATATATATATATATATATATATATATATATATATATATATATATATATATATATATATATATATATATATATATATATATACAAATATATAACTTCACTAAAGAATGCTGAAGAAAAAACGTTCGGGAGTACTCTGCGTGAATATACAAGCAGCAAGGCAAAATCATTCTTCAAGTACGATAACATACAAATCCCGCTGTCAGAAAAAAAAAAAAAAAAAAAAAAAAAATCTGCAGCGTGACGATTGTGCGAGCTTCAAAACGAAGGCTAGTTTTACCAGACCGAGCGAGTCCGTGACATAATTGCTACTGAGCATGCGTCCTTTTTGGTACGCCGGACCATACTACACACGACCGGATTATCCGCTGGACTGCCAAGTCCAGCGGATAATTTGAGAACAAAACCTGAAACTTTAGTCCGCCGTACTTTGGCCAAAAAAAGTCCGCCGGCGCCCACACACGAGGGGATTATCCGCTGGACTTCGGTCCAGCGGATAATCCCGCGGGATAGTCCCTTCGTGTGTACGCGGCATAAGTATTTAAAAGGCCCCCAAAAATATATATATCTACTTACCAAGTACACAGGATAATTCCAAGAGTTCCCGCCATGCAAACAAACTTGCAACCTAATGTCCAATTGTAGGCATACACATACATACTGTACATTTATGCTCACTGGTGGCTGCAGGCTGCTAACCTCCCAGCAATTGTGTGGTCAGGAACAATATACCAGCTCCATGCAGAAAAGCCCAGTACTACAAGATTAAAGACAGTGTCACAGTGTTTCCTTATTATTTCTAGCTCAGTGATATCTGTAAAGGTTTTCAATTATGATAGTAGTTAGTAATTTTGCTGCTTATCCATGCAGTTTCTTCCATTCTGAAGTGAAGATGTTGTTTAAATAGGCAGTTCAATTTCTCCACATTATAGAAGAAAGTCCAGTTGAATGTGACCAACTACTACTAGCTATCTCTCAGTCATCTTTATTATATAAAACTTCTTGAGGGAGCAGCTACAAATATTTGAAATAACATCTTGAAAGCACGGCGGAAAAAAAGTGAAAGTCACAAGAAAAATTACTTTTAGGGGAATTTCATAACAACTTAAAAAAAAAAAAAAAGCGTACCCTTTAAAAATATAACGTCCCTATAAGCATCTAGTTATGAAGGTGTTAAAGTTATGTCTTTAGCATTAATGAGTAATACTTGAGTCACAGTTGATTGGACTGCTTTAATTTCCCATTGAAAAAGAATTAAAATGCCCCTTGTGTTTCTTCTGCTGTATTAATCCTCCATTTTGTCCATTGTTAAACTAATGGGAATGATGTAGATGCGGCCATTAAGGTAATTGGATTTTTATGTGAGTTTATCAGCTAGGCACTTGACTGTTTGCTGTTTATGTGGATGGCAGTGCTATATTCTGTCATCTGGGCAATTCATCTGCCCTGTTCTTCCCCTGCATTGTCTGACACTTTTAATATACCCAGAGAAGTGATTTGCCATTTACACAGGGCTAGTGAGAGATTCTATAGTGATTACCACAGCCAAGAGCACATGCTATAAATCAGTATTCATGTATTAACACATCTACATTAAAGTCAATTTGTAGTTATAAAAAATAAAAAAAAATAAACAAAAAACACTCTACCCCATTTAACCCTGCCCTCCCAATTACATAGAAACTGCAAATAAAACCAAAAGACTTTAGATGCTGGTTACTGCATCTTTTCACTTACTGAAGTTCAGGCCTGCGGTCCATCTTCACTGTCCTTATGCATGTTCCAGGCTCAGCCACCATGAATAAAGACTATTCTTGCCACATGCACCTAGCTACATACACAAAAGATCATTATTCCTCATGGTTGGGTATGGTGCTTGCACATTGAATTAGGAGGCAAGCTACAGGAGCACAGGGTAAAGCCGAGTGCCCCTGGGGATGACAGTAAGTAAAATGATACTCGACAGCAAGCCCTCGTTCCCACTGAACATGGCATTGAAATCGTGCGAGTTCATCTGAACTCGCACGATTTCAAAGCCGCATTTCAGTCCGACTTCGGGGGCGACTTGAAAGGCATCTGTGCAGGTTCACGCACAGATGTCTATTGAATTTGCCCCCAAAGTCGCCAAAAGAAGTGCAAAAACTACTTCTGTAAATCTGTGCGGTGCTGCAAAGTCGGCTTCGCACCGATCGAGACGCTCCTATTGTCGGCAAAGGGATTCAATATGACATGCGATGTGACATGTCAAATTGCGCCGATGTGGGGGCTTAAACTGGGTTCCATTTTTTACAGTTTGCTTCCACCTTTCAGATGAACTTAAAAGCAGAACTAAAGTTATGTTGTAACAAAAAGCGAGCAGGAAGGCTTTTTATTGCAGACGAGACATGGCACAAGGGCCACTCAGCTTACAGCACTGGCGCGGTCTCTGTGTGCCGGAATGATGGCCTCCCGCGCAAGCGCAGGAGTGACGTCATCCCATTCTGGCCAATGCAGATGGTTGAAGACCGACACACAGGAGAAGATGCAGGCACTGGAGTTAAACAGAAACCGTTGAGACAAAGGCAAGTCTTGATCCCCTTAGTTCTGCTTTAAAGCAGATTGAAACCTAACGATTTAATGAACGTGCTGTGAATGAAAAACTGTCACATTTGGTTGCGCTGTTAACCGAACTTTCGAGCCATTAAATGGCTGGTGTCAAAACTGATAAAATGTGCAGTACCATTGCAGTACCATTGCAACTGTGGATCAAACAGAGGCTAAGATGGCAGCTTCCTGAAGTCAGCGGGGGCGTGACCGGATGTGAGTGTCGAATGGAGTAGAGCAATGTGTGAGGGAGAGGAGTGAGAAGCTGCCTATGTGTTCCCTCCTGCCCTCCTGACTTTTTTTTCATGCCGTGAAGCCCGAGGATTCCCTCCCCTTGCAATACAGCCGCACTCCACAACATCGCCATAGAGCAACGAGAGACGCAGGAGTCACGTGGGCTACGGAGATCACCGGCTTCCTCTGAGTCTCAAGTCTGAGCTAGCTGTGTGTGGACGGAAAGTGCCGAGAGTGACGTCACACGCTACTTGCGACACGCTGTCCGCTCTGAGCAGAGAGAGCGGCGGACGAGCCCATGGCTATCGTGCAGCTGTTCGGCATGGAGACACCGCACCTCCCGGAGGCATAACGGTCGCTTGTCGCCTGTATTTGCCTGTATTCCAGCACATACCCATATCAGCACATGGACTGAGGGACAGCTATGCCAGGGTCGGTCGCGTGAGTAACAGATAACAAAACAAATAGTAACTGAAGTGAACAAGTATATGAAATAAAGAGGAGAGTGTGATCTCTTTGCCTAGGACTATATGTGAAAAACTGCTGCTGACACGATATACTGCTGATTGCATGTCTGGCCGCTTGTGTATTTATATGAAAAATACTATATGAAAAATACTCCTTGCCTGGCTGCCGGCACCCCCACATGAGAAAAAGAAAAAGAATTAGCTTATTTGGCTGTCTGTGCTCCCTTAGGAGAAGTACTGCTGCTGACATATGAACATCAATTTGACCGCCTATCTGGCAGTTTATGCTCCGATTTGAGAAAAACAGTTTTTTTCTTTTCTACATGCTTAGTCTTCTAGCGCTAAAATTATCTATCTTGCTGCCTGTGCCCCTATGTGAGAAGGAGCGCTGCTGATATACGACTTCTCTAACGTCTGCTTAACTGGCTGCCTGGGTTACTGTCTCCTTTTTTTTTCTCAGCATACGGACTGCGGGACGGCTATGCCAGGATCGGTTGTGTGAGTAATAGTAAACAAAACAAACAGTAACTGAAGTGAGTAAACACATGTTATAAGAAGGAATGAGAGGTCTCTCTGCCTAGGATTATATGTGAAAAACTGCTGAGGACACGGTATACTGCTGTATGCAGGTCTGGCCGCTTGTGTCCCTGTATGAAAAATACTATATGACGCAGTCTGAGGACTGATAACCGCAATATATAAAATTGTGTGAAAACATCGTGATGAGTGTACCTGCCTTTTACATGCTCCGCTTCAATTGAGGACTGCAAATAGAAACGCTGGGTTGTGCACATATACGTGAATACATACGTACACTTTTGTACTTATATCCTCCTTATATCCTCCTTTAATCTCAACCACTCTGGCCCGGTCATAGGCTGTGATTTATATATAGGACTGCCCTCCCTTTTTTTTTTTTTTTTTTTCCCCTGCTTTTTGGCTCTCCCCCCCCTCCCTTTTTTTTTTTTTTTTTTAGGGCCATCAGAGAACTGCTTTTTATAAAATTTACTCTAAAGCCGGTAGGGGCAACATGTCAGCAAGGAGGAGAGGAGAAGAGCAGGCCAACCTGGAGAGTGTTGGGACACAATCACTAAGATCAGCCAAGGATAAGGAAAAGGGGTCCCAGCCCATATTAACAAACGGGGCATCAGCAGCCGCAGCGAAGCTGGAAAAGTATGCTCATACCCCAGTCCATAGTCCAACTAAAGGGGGACAGCAAATTCAGGCGAAAGTGTCAAACGACAGAAAGAGCCAGGGGCAAATAAACAACCAGACAGTCGCTGCGGGGGCCGCTATAGGAGGAGCAAAGAGCACAACCAATAAAAATGTAGGAGCCCCTGGAAAATCAGATTTGGTTTCAGCTCAGGTACCAACGGCTGAAGGAGAGCCGACACTAAAAGACGTACTGGCGGCAGTTAATACATGTAAACAGTCCCTAGGGGAGCTATGTGACCAAATGAAAAATATCAAAGAGGAACTGTCCCTGATGCGCCACGAGCTGGAAAGGACGGCTGACAGAATAACAACAGCAGAAGGGAGAATTAGTCAAATAGAGGATGACATGTACCCAATAAGCCAAGAGGTTAAAATCCTAAAAGAACAATCAGATAAATTCGCAGGAAAACTGGACGAAATGGAGAACAGACTCCGAAGGGACAATGTGAGGATGGTAGGCCTCCCGGAAAAAAGTGAAGGATCGGACCCAATTGTATTTATGGAAAAATGGCTTATCGAAATGTTTGGAAGAGAGACTTTTTCACAACAGTTCTCAGTTGAAAGGGCGCATAGGGTCCCGTTTAGACCCCCACCCCAGGGAGGGCATCCTAGATCTATATTAATGAAATTTTTGAACTTTAAGGACAAAGTTATGCTCCTCCGTAGGGCCAGAGAGATGGGGAGTATTTTTTACAAGGGAGCTAAAATCTCATTATACCCCGATTTTTCACCTGACTTGCAGAAGCGTAGAGCAGATTTTATAGAAATCAAACGCAAACTTCAGAAATTTGATGTTACCTATGCTTTACTGTACCCAGCTAGGCTACGTGTGGTAGCAATGGGAGAGACTTTTTTTTTTGATTCCCCAGCAAACGTGGCTACATGGTTGGAAGACCGGAAAGATCAATTAATGATTAAAACGAGGGGATGATGGGTTTGGGGATAGAGGAACAAATATAAAGGGATGAGAGGGGAGGTGTCTTAGGGGAAAATATTCGCACAGGGATAAGAGGGTGGAAGGAGCCACATAGCACAAAAGTAAGGAATGAATGGACGGGGGGAGGGGCGAAACATAGCTGTTAGTGTGTGCAAGGATGGGGGGGGGGGGTGGGAGGAAGGGAGAGGGTGGGAGTGGATTTGCATATAAGCATGGAGGGGGGGAGGGGGGGGAAGTGTGTGGGTAAAGGGTGTGTGGAAATGGTCACAAAAGAAGTCCTTAGGGATAACCTAGAATGGTATAAGGGGGGAGGGGGGGTGAAGATGCAACAAAGTAAAACACGGGAAAAATATTCAATTTACACGGAAGTAAGCAGTAATCTAAAAATATTGCTAGATAAACACTTAGAAAAAAGATTAGCACTTTCTCACGTAGAGAAGAATATTAAGATAGGTGAAAGATTTCTTTGCTCACAAGGGGTAGTTATTTTGGCTAAAGGCCTGGTTACCTTTCTCTTTCTTCCCATCTCTCCTTTGTTTTCTTTTTTAAACTTTTTATATTTTATTATTCCTCTCTTCCGGGTCCTATGAAGCAGTAGGTTGGGTGAGCATTATAATAAGCATAGTATAGGTATAAGTTGGGATCAATTGACCTTTCGCATTAGAACCTTCTACCCCTTACAGTATCCTTTCCTTTCCTTACAGTATCCAGTATCCTTTCCTCTAACAAGGGCAGGGGAGTGGAGCATTTGGGACATAGCATTGTCTTTCTGTGTATATATTCTTTTTCCCCGTTTTTTTTTTTTTTTCTCTTCTTCTCTCTCCCTCTGTCTTCCACTTTTTCCCTCTCTCCCACGTTGAAGTATGCAGACTAGGATAATGAGTATTGGCTCCTGGAACGTACGGGGGCTGGGCACACCGGCAAAGAGAGCAGCAGTTGCAGAGACCCTGGAGAGGAGTGGGGCAGGACTGATCTGCCTACAGGAGACGCACCTAACTCAAGACTCTAAGTTACAAAACCAAAGCAAGAAATACCAATGCCAATTCCACTCAGTCCACACCTCTTATTCAAGAGGAGTGGCTGTGATGGTAAGGAAAGAGTTGGGGTTTTCCTGTCGGCAGATCAGTATAGATAGAGACGGACGGTATATTTTTTTGCACTGTGTAATTGAAAACCGAGAATATGTTCTAGCAAATATTTATATCCCCCCTCCGTTCAAACTTGATGTAATGTATAGGCTATTGGAATTCTTAACAGACAAAGTTGGGGTACCGGTTATAGCAGTAGGGGACTTTAACGAGGTTATCAATAGAAAACTTGATAGGTTCCCACTGGGTGTACATGGCCAGAAAGTAGATGAGAGTCGATTATACCAGTTTTTACAGGAAGCAGGGCTCTTTGACATGTGGAGGGCGCGGAATCCAGGTGTGCTGCAATTCTCATGTTATTCAAGCTCCTATTCCACGCTCTCAAGGATAGATCTAGCCTTGGGAAACGAAGAAGCATGCCAAATAATAAGGGATATAGAATATCACCCTAGAGGAGTATCTGATCATGCACTACTGGTTGTCTCAATAAATTTAGAAGGGAAAAGATCCCCTGCAGTATGGAAAATGAACCCAATTTGGTTCGAACTAATAGGGGACCCAAATGAGGTGTTATTAAAACTGGAAGAATTTATAAAATTTAATAATGAGTCAGCGACAAGAGGTATAATGTGGGATGCATTGAAGGCGTATTTAAGAGGTATTCTCATTCAATCAGTATCAAAAATTAAAAAGATCACAAGGGAATGGGAGAGTAGGATTAAGAGAGAGTTGATGAAAGCAGAGGGAGATTACGTCAATAACCCCACACCTGATACACAAAGCGTATGGCTAATTAAACAACAGGAATACAAAGACATAGTCATTAAGAAATCAGAGAATAAGAGATTGTTCCAGAAACAGGTAGCTTACGGAGAGGGGGAGAAAGTTGGGAAAATGCTGGCACATTTAGTGAGAACCAATTCTCCTCCCTCCAGCGTCCCTGTGATCAAGACTGAAAAAGGTGAGATATCATCCAAAAAGTCAGTAATTACAGAAACTTTTAGATTATATTATGAAAAACTGTATAGATCGCGTGGGACGGTGGAGGAAGGGGAAATGGACATATTCTTCAAAAACGTTGAAATTCCGGTCCTCACAGATGAAGAAAGAGGGATAATGGAGGCACCGCTAACACTGGAGGAAATCCAACTGGCGGTGAAAGAAATGGCTAATCAGAAATCACCAGGACCAGACGGCCTCCCAGCAGAAACCTATAAACAATATGGGAAAGTACTACTGCCAGAGCTTCTTAAAGTATTTAACTGGGCGAAAGAGGAGGGGAGGTTGCCAACGTCTATGACGGAAGCAACAATAATAGTTTTACATAAGGAGGGGAAGGACCCGTTAGAGACTAAGTCTTACAGACCTATTTCCTTGCTCTGTGCGGATGCTAAAATACTTGCGAAAGTTATGGCAATCAGACTAAATAAAATTATTTCTAGACTTATACATCCGGACCAAACAGGATTTATCCCCTGTAGATCCACCAGTATAAATATCAGGAGGCTGTATCTCAATATGCAGATACCAACAGAGGATACAGGGACAAGGGTGGTTATGGCCCTAGATGTGGTCAAAGCTTTTGATAGCTTAGAATGGGGATACCTATGGCGTGTTTTAAGGGAATTTGGATTTGGCCCCTCATTCACTGAATGGATTAAAACCTTGTATACGGGCCCCAGCGCCAAAATTAGGGTTAATAATGATCTCTCTGACAAAATTCAATTAGAGAGGGGGACAAGACAGGGGTGCCCATTGTCCCCCTTGCTTTTTGCTCTGGCAATGGAGCCGTTGGCCAGCGTAATTAGATCAGACACGAACATACAGGGGTTTAGAAGAAAGGGGGGAGAGGAGAGAATCGCATTATATGCGGATGATGTCCTCCTCTTCCTGGGGGATGCGGAGCAATCCCCCAGGCAGGTGATGAGCATCCTCACAGATTTTGGGAAAATTTCAGGGCTGACCATAAATTGGGAAAAATCTGCACTAATGCCTATAGACCCCCTAGGGAACCAGAGGATACCGGATAGCCTACAGCTAGAAGTGGTCGAACAAATCAAATATTTAGGTGTAAATATAAAGAAGAACCCTAATAATTACATCAATGATAATATTGTACCATTACTAGCTAAATTTAAATCTAAAATTGCAATCTGGAGACGCCTCCCATTATCGGTCGCGGGGAGATGTAATTTGATTAAGATGCTGTGGCAGCCACAGCTTCTGTATCTGATGCACAACTGCCCAACATGGATAGATAAAAAATGGTTCAGGAAAATCGACACGCTGTTTAGAGAACTTATATGGAAAGGAGGTCAGCCTAGGATAGGTTTACAAATATTACAATTAGGAACAAGAAAGGGTGGGATGGCACTGCCGCATTCACGAAGCTACTTCCTAGCCGCCCAACTACAACATATAGGGGGGGTTGGAGGAGGTAATAAGGACCTAATGATTGCAGGTACTCCGCACAGATCAATAATAGAGGCTCTGGAGGCAAACTCATTTTGTTATAGAAACCCCACGGTGAGGCTTGGGTTAAAAGTCTGGAAAGCATTAAAAACAGTAAAAGGGCTGGAGGGCATGACAAAATACACCCCCCTCTGGAATAACAAGAACCTGGAGGAAGTGGAGAAGATAGGGAAGATTAAAGAGTGGGAGATAAAGGGGATAGTTAAGCTAGCTCAGCTATACGAGGGAAAGACACTAAAGACATTCACCGCATTAAGAACAGACTATGACCTACCGAAACACTCATTTTATAAATATCTACAAATCAGGCATGCCTTAAATAAGCAATTTGCGAAACAAGGACCAAACTGGGTTAACTCCCCGGTATATCAAAGAATAGGCTCCCAAGTCAAGTCCAAAGGATTCATAGCAGAAATTTATCCATATATATGCGAAGGCAGTGTAGAAAGTCCAGTACGACTTAAGAGCAGGAGGAAGTGGGAAAAAGAATTCGGAACCCTGTCAGATGAACAATGGCTGAGAATACTTGAGAAGGGACACATGGTGTCGGTCTCGCCCGCACAAAGGGTCTCATACCTGATGTTATTACACAGGACATACTATACTCCCAAAAGACTCTTTGACTTCGGGTGGAGAAAGGACGCCAGGTGCCCCAGGTGCCAAGATACTGGGGACTTGGCACATATGATTTGGAAATGTCCGAAACTGTTTCGTTACTGGTCAGAAATTCTCGATACACTGAACACAGTCTACGACGCGAGGTTAGAAATGAGTCCCAGACTGTGTATACTAGGGCTGGACGAAGGAATAGTCGGAGGCCCCTGGGTAATTAAAGCAGTGACGAGAGGTCTATTCCAAGCAAGAAAGCTAATAGCGCAAAGATGGCAGGCTGAAAAACCCCCAACGGAAAGAGAATGGGCGAGATTAATAACAGAAACAATATGGAGGGAAAGAACGGTATATATGAGGAGAGGAAATATGAAAGAATTTGTTAAAATGTGGGAAATATGGATGGATAAGCAGGGATGCCCAATGTAATGGATAAGGGGGTGGGAGACTAAATAGAGAAAAACACTGTATAGGTAAAATAGAGGGGATACAAAGAGAGCATAAAGGTAAGGGGAATGAGATAGGAGAAGAAGGAAATACAGTAGAAGCATCAAGGGAAAGGTGGGAGGTACAGAAAAGAACTGCAGGTTAATGGTAAATTTTTTAGCAAACTGTGAGATAATGAGTTTATGGAAATTAAATATGTGTATGTATTTTTTCTGCTTGTTTTTTGTATGAAGAAAATAAATAAGGATTATATATTATAATAAAAATCAAAAAAAACAAAAAAAAAAAACATGCCTTAGCCCACGCTGACTTTAGGAAGGTGGGCAGTGTTCAGCTGAAGAGCCAAAGCGATGGTGGCTGCAGATGTGTTAACCAATGCTGCGCTACTGTTAGAACAGCTAATTACAAAAGGTTTTGAGCAAATAGAGGAGGTAGGGATGCCGTATGGAAAGTCTCTTTGGCTTGCGCCTGTTCATTTCAGAGAGCGACAACCATACTTCATGATGCTCCCAGACTGCCATGCTCCTCAGTTCATCCAGAAGAGACATAACTCACACTGGTGATAGCCACAGCCTCATTCATTTTGTCATTACTCACAGCTTGTGACCACAGAAGAGGATAAGGATTTAGTAGACTGGTAAAACCACAATCCCTGTCTACAAACTCACTTCAAAACTTCTCACCACAGACTGCTACAGCTATCATTATCAAAATAATGTTTCCACAGAAGGTTATACAAGCAGAAAACTGTACATACATAACTGAACATGACATGTATTAACTACTGTTGACATATGTCAATTATCTAGCTTTGTTCGCTCATAAGGTAAATTGTTCAAATTATAAAAAAAAAGTGACGTAGTATTCAAAAGTAAGCTCTGCAAGACATTTAAACCCTGTGAATATTAAGCAGAAACATATTAAGATTTTTATTACGCTTCTTTGTATGCCTTCACTTTACTAGTTTACTAGGTCCACCTACCTGCCTATAGCTTCTATGGAACAGGGTGTTAAAAACATGTTACTAAGGCTTTAGTAACAAAGGGAAATGAAATGAAGAGGTGCACAGGTTGGTTTTCCAGCTAATTAGGGTCACAGCAGGCATCTTTTGAAATTCAGTAAGCAGCAATAGAGGGAAGCCTACCCCAAACCATCTCCAGCCTCATAAGACCTAGGTTTTTTTAATGCACAGGCACAGCCAGAGTAAGTGCAAGAAACAATGATTGGTTGGGCACAGATACATAGCTGAAATAGAGGGATATGTATGTACACTTTACAAAGTCCATATATTCTCGAAATACCGGAACCGATTGTGTGATTATAATAAGCAGGCTTAGACGTAGCTAGATCTCTAGCGATTGAATTGACATTTCCATCTCAATTTCTATAGAACCAGGTAAGGTGTTGCTATACATTTTACTAAAATTTGTTCAATGTGTAGGATCCACCTGTATGTGATGCTTTATTCCCTTTACAAAGATGGGGTTCCAGTTTATTCGCTCTATGTGTATTCATTTATATACATGTCCCACTGTTGTTCCCACTGATTAAAGCAGTTTCGCACTTTTAAGAGGTACCATGATATGGTGCGTTTCTTCCACAAACTTGGAAATGTACGCAACCTTGAGACCTCTATTAGAATGTCAGAAATAGGTTTTAATGAGGTCCTTTTGTCGGGGCTGAGTGCTGGGGAATTCTTTGTGAACTCGTAATGAACTGCCCCTCCCATATACAAGTCCCTTGCTAATAATAAATTAATTGAGCTGCTTGACATTTAATCCTTGAGAGGTACAGTTGAAAACCTTGTCTCACACAAATCCTGAGGTCTCATAATAGAAGATTCCTGCGCTTACAGAGATTTACTGCCAAACAGTTTCCCATAGTATGTTCGCAGTCTGCCCATGCACCCAAGAAAAAAACAGTACATCTAAACAAAACAAGCTCAATTCATAATAGGCCTATAAATACAGCCCAATGTTTCCACCTGCAGGGGAAGCCATCAATAACCAGCATAAGGTATGGAATATTTCCTAACCATATGAAGCTGAACTCCAGCCTTACCCGCAGGGAAACCAGATAGAACGAGCATAAATCCAGAACGATTTGTACAATCCCTAAGAACTTAAAGCTAAACTCCGAATTTTCTCTTGTATGGAAATTGCTTACTCTGATTAGAACCAACACTGAAGGCTTCTCAAAGAATGCTTTAGCTGCAGAAAGTCAGACAGAGCCCACCTAGGTTTTATGCCTGGAGAAAGTCCAGCGTCATAGTGCCCTTTCCTCTCCAGCCTTAAAAGGAGAAGTACAGCCAAAGCTTGTTTGGCTGTACTTATCCTGTTGATCAAAGGAGTGCACTCCTGTGACTCGTTCTCAGCGGACAGCGGGCTGACGTCACAGAGCTGGTCCAAGTTGGGGAAAGATCACGACCATATGATTGAGATCCACCCAGGAACCTGGACTAATAGTTGCCTGGGCTAGCCGCTTCCACCCCCTCCACAGCCCAGCACTCCAGTGGGGGGGGGGGGGGGCTGCAGTGAATGACAATCACCAGCTCTCCGCACACAGAGAACTGAGTGATCAGCAGTGTTTGATCTCTCAGTTCTCAGCCTTAGAGCCGGCAGGGGATAGGCACCTAGGAAAGTATGATTCAAAAAAAAACCCCCACATACTTCTCTTTTAAAGGCAAAGTACAGCCAAAGCTCATTTGGCTGTACTTCTCCTGTGGTTCACAGGAGTGCAGTTCATTTTGCACTCCTGTGACCCATTTTCAGCAGGGAGTGGGCTAAAATCTGCTGACGTCACAGAGTCGGTCCAGGCTCAGGCCTTGACAGTCAGCAGCTCTCTGCTCATGGAGATGTAAGAACTTGACTGGAGGTGTGCGATCGCTCGGTTCTCATTGGTAGAGGCACTGGGGAACAGATGCAGCATCGGACCGATGCTGCATCCACCTAGGTAAGTATGATTCTAAAAAAAAAAAAAAAAAAAAAAAAAACCTGTACATCTCTTTTAATGTCCCAGCCTGACCTTTACATTTACTGGATTTCAGTTCTTTCAGTCATGGAGGCTCAGGTTTAAAGAAGGTATGTACAACACCCTGCCAGCCATGATCTGCCAGCATGACATAGAAAAGCACCAAGACCTAATAATGATGGTAATGGGTCTCAAAAAACATAAGTAACGAAAACAAAAGGTTTTACTGTATTTAATAATTTCAATAGCATGTAAATGAGGGGTAAAAGAGGAACCAGGCAAGGAGATCAGATTCAATTTTAGCATTAAGCCACACGCTCACTAACAACAGTCTGATCGACACTGAAGAACTAGCAGAATTTTGTACAGTGTTAGTCACAGACACAAGCTAGGTTAATGATAAGTTCTTAAACGGCAACATCTAAAAAAGGTGAAGTTTACCTTTTTTGAAAAACACATAAAAAATAAAACAAAAAACACATAATTTTGCAGAAACAAAAATGTGCATTTAATTTTTTTTTTCACAGGAGCCTGCAGAGCATTGCACCCGTAATCATTGGATTGTAGGTGCAATTCCGGGCTCCTGCACACGTGGTCGCAGTCCATTAAGAATTACAAGCTGTCTGCAAAATGCAACAGCAGGTGCGGAAATCAGATCCCCTGCCTACCGACATGGGAGGGGGGGGTGGAGTTGGGGCATTGGGGTGTGGGGGCAGGTCTGGAGTGATGTGGGTGTAATGTGTAACATACGCCAAAAAGGTGAACGTATTCTTTAATTAGCTCACATATACTATTCAATTTATCAATTGCCTAAAATGTATTTTTAATAATCTCTAAAATCGAAGCTACAGAGGGAAAATGCATTTAATCCCCTGCTAATTTTGTATGTTTGTCCACTGACAAAGAAATGATCAGTCTATAATTTTAATGGTAGGTTTATTTTAACAGTGAGAGACAGAACAACAACAAAAATATCCAGAAAACGCATTTCAAAAACGTTAATTTATTTGAATTTTAATGAGTGAAATAAGTATTTGATCCTCTATCAATCAGCAAGATTTCTGGCTCCCAGGTGTCTTCTATACAGGTAATGAGCTGAGATTAGAAACACTCTCCTAAAGGGAGTGCTCCTAATCTCAGCCTGTTACCTATATAAAAGTCACCTGTCCACAGAAGCAATTAATCAGATTCCAATCTCTCCACCATGGCCAAGACCAAAGAGCTGTCCAAGAATGTCAGGGGCAAGATTGTAGACCTACACAAGGCTGGAATGGGCTACAAGACTGAAGCAGCTTAGTAAGAGGGTGACAACAGTCGATGCAATTATTCACAAATGGAAGAAACACAAAATAACTATCAATCTCCCTCGGTCTGGGGCTCCATGCAAGATCTTACCTCGTGGAGTTTCAATGATTATGAGAACGGTGCAGAATCAGCCCAGAACTACACGGGACAATATTGTCAATGATCTCAAGGCAGCTGGGACCATAGTCACCAAAAACACAATTGGTAACACAACGCCGTTAAGGACTAAAGTCCTGCAGCACCCGCAAGGTTCCCTTGCTCAAGAAAGAACATGGACAAGCCCGTCTAAAGTTTGTATGTGTTGTGGTCAGATGAGATTAAACTCAAGCTCTTTGGCATCAACTCAACTTTGTGTATGGAGGAGGAATGCTGCGTATGACCGCAGGAACACCATTCCCATTGTCAAACATGGAGGTGGAAACATTATGCTTTGGGAGTGTTTTTCTGCTAAGGGGACAGGACAACTTCACTGCATCAAAGGGGACGATGGACGGGGCCATGTACTGTCAAATCTTGGGTGAGAACCTCCTTCCCTCAGCCAGGGCATTGAAAATGGGTCGTGAATGGGTATTTCAGTATGACAATGACCGAAAACACAGACAGGGCAACAAAGGAGTGGCTCAAGAAGAAACACATTAAGGTCTTGGAGGGGCTTAGCCAGTCTCCAGACCTTAAACCCATAGAAAATATGTGGAGGGAGCGGACGATTTGAGTTACCAAACATCAGTCTCAAAACCTCAATGACTTGGAGAGGATCTGCAAAGAGGAGTGGGACAAAATCCTTCCTGAGATGTGTGCAAACCTGGTGGCCAACTACAAGAAACATCTGGCCTCTGTGATTGCCAACAAGGGTTTTGCCACCAAGTACTAAATCATGTTTTGCGAAGCAAATACTTATTTCACTCATTTAAATGCAAATCAATTTATAATACTTTTTTAAAATGTGTTTTTCTGGATTTTTTTGTTTTTTCCGTCTCTCACTGGTAAAATAAACCTACCATTAAAATTATAGACTGATCATTTCTTTGTCAGTGGACAAACGTACAAAATCAGCAGGGGATCAAATACTTTTTTCCTTCACTGTATCACATTTATATGAATCTTAAAGTCTTAAACCAAGTAAATGCAGGAAAAAGTTGTCTATTATGCTCTCAAACTACAATGCTTTTAAATGCTAGACAAGGTTTTAAAAGCAGCTTTATTCTTTTGCATTTAGGTAAGGTGAATGTAATACTGTACATAAAATACATCATACATTTAACTAAAATATTTTGAAAAGGGAAGCAGCAACAGGGTATCATCTGGGGCCGATTAGAGACTTTACAATGCTGGAGGAGGTCTTGAAAGCAATCAAAAGGTGTCACATCAACACTGTTTGGGTGCAGCCTCGTTTTCCGCAGTACTGCACCTGGAGGGCAAGGAGCTCCAACCTAGCATAAGAAATCCTGCCATGTTCAGAAGACTGGACAGGCTCCTTTCACTGGCCACATAAATTAGCTAAGGATAACTGCGATGTTTTAACACATAACTATGTCTGAGAATTAGCAACAGGTTTTAGGAAAACTACCCAACGATGAAGTGAGGACTGCATGCCTGGGTCCTAAGAAAACACTTACCTGTTCGAGTTTTACTGTTAGTGAGAATCTCCTGAAGCCGTTCCTGAAGCTTATCTGCTCGTTTCCTCTCCAGGTGAAGCTGCCGCTTCAGGTCCTTAAGCTATGAGAAACAGTACAAAACAATCTGTGTATTGGGGTAGCAGAGAGGTCAATGTGTTGTGATGTCTCTATATTAGGAAGACTGGAGGTGTCAGCATATCCTGATGTCTGTGTATGAGGAGAGGTCAGTGTATCCCAATTCCTGTGTATTAGGAGAGGAGAGGTCAGTGTATCCCGATTCCTGTATATTAGGAGAGGAGAGGTCAGTGTATCCTGATGTCTGTGTATTAGGAGAGGAGAGGTCAGTGTATCCTGATGTATGTGTATTAGGAGAGGAGAGGTCAGTGTATCCTGATGTCTGTATTAGGCAAGGAGAGGTCAGTGTATCCTGATGCCTGTGTATTAGGAGGAGGGGAGAGGTCAGTGTATCCTGATGCCTGTGTATTAGGAGGAGAGGAGAGGTCCGTGTATCCTGATGTCGGTATATTCGGAGAGGAGAGGTCAGTGTGTCCTAATGTCTGTGTATTAGGAGGAGAGGTCAGCGTATCCTGATGTCTGTGTATTAGGAGGGCAACTAACCTGTGCTCTAAATATAAGCAGAGTGTGTATTATACAAAGAATGTTACTTACAGCAGCACTTCCTCTCTTCTCTACGATTCTCTGCCCATCTGTTGTATCCTTTACCTCCTAATAAAAAATAAAAAAAACACATACAACAAACCACCTTACAATATTCCTAAAAATGTTATTCTCATACTACAAGTGAAAGCAGCTCTGAAGGAGAGTGGAAGACAAAGTAGAATACAGAGGAGGCATCACAGCACAGGGAGGTCACACTTAGATGGTCATGGGGGATGTGGGAAGAGGTCTCACCTGTCTCAGCTGTTCTATTGTCCCATTAAGACTTTCTTTCACTTTTTCAGATGCCTTGATTTGTTCCATTAGTGAGTCTAGCTCCTTCTGTTTCATCTGAAGGTAATTAAAACAGCATAAAAAATTACAATTGAGCACCTCTGGTGCTGCAAGTATGTCAGCAAAAAATAAAATACCTTCTAAAACATGGTCACATTTGTCCTAAAGTAAAAGTGTTCTTTGCTTATGGGGTGCAGAGAATAAGTTTGTTGAATATCTTTCTCCCACCCTGCTGCTTATACTATCTTTTAAATTTGCTTAATCTTACAATGTAGATAAATCCACATCCTACATTATGGGAATAAAATGCCCTTTTTAAAAAGGTAGCAAAAAATTTAACCTTTCAAAAATTTCACAAAATGTCTCTGAAGGTAAAAAAGCCAATAGAAAGTTATGTGAATCTGACTGCATCAGTAATGAAAGCCAGTTGGCCAGTTATGTACCTATAAGAGCATCCTCCGCACAGCTGTGTCACAATGTGATTTGAAATTTTCACTGAACGCTCAATTATAAGCCAAAGAAAGGAGCAATGAAGGGGTTTAGCTTATCCTGTGACTAATACTCATGGTTTTAGGACATTGGCAGAGCAGCACTAACATAAAATTGTTTGCAGCTCATATATATATATATATATATATATATATATATATATATATATATATATATATATATATATATATATATATATATATATATATATATATATATATATATATATATATATATATATATATATATATATATGTTAGTGAGGGAGGCCCATGTGAGACTGACAATCCACTGCAAGTGTATAAAACGAATGCTACAGCACTCAGTCCTACCAGCTAGCAAACTGAATCTAATTAAAACTAAAAGAAAAAAAGTTCTGTGAATTAGCTAGAAAACAGGAGTTTTAATATTAAAAACTTACATGCAGATCCGCTGTATGTTCTTCTTGAAGTTTTGCAAAGTCTTCCTTGTGTTGCAGCTGGTTCCTTTCAACAGTTTCCTGTAAGAAGTCTCAAGATTAGACAGAGACACACTGATCCAGATGCAAAGAACTGAATAAAACTGACAGGTTTGGCGACATTGGAAGCACATGGATAGCCCCACACTCACTTCTGCCTCCTTTAGTCGACGTTCAAACCATCCTTTGGTGCCCTCTAGTGAATTGATCTGTAAACGCAGCTCCTCTGTAGTCTGCTGTAAGCCTTCCAACTCCCTGCAGCGCGCCTGAGGATACAGAACAGATTATAGGTCACATGAAAAAATCTCTAATAGAAAATTACAGCCTTTCAGCCAACGAGAAGTTAAAGTATTGCAACAAACCTCATGGGGGGGGCAGATAAACAGCATCATATAGACAATGTCTGATGGTATAAAGAGCCCAATTGTCTGTATTACAGTTGCAGTTGCCAAAACAACCTATCAACAGCCTGTCCTTATCAATGCATTTATTACCTTTCTTTTTTTAAATGTTTGTGAAAGGCTGATATATCATACAACTGGGTTTCCTGCTAAATGTATTTACTGGACTTACTTATGTTGACAGGCAGGCCCCTCTGGTTATGAAAAGCAAATATATCGGAAACTTTGATGCATTTTCAATGATACCACAATCAACTATTGTGAAATTTTCTGAAAACAGATTTAGGATGTTAACTTTAAAAATGTTGCCCTTGATGTTTCCATATTTTTAATAGAAGATTTGTTGATTTTAGATTCTAAAAACGTATTCATTTTTTTTTTTTTAAGTAACAAACATGTTATACTTACCTGCTCTTTGTAATGGTTTTGCACAGAGCAGCTCTGATTGTCTCCTTTTTAGGTCCTCTGCTAGCGGTCCTGGCTCCTCCCCCCTGCTGAGTGCCCCCAATAGCAAGCCTCTTGCTATAGGGGTGCTTGAGCAGGCTCCCTCCTCCTGAACCGCACTCCTGTGAATGGACATTGTCCATTCACAGAGCGTGGATCTGCTCAGCCCCACCCTCTCCTCATTGGCTCACTGGCTTTCATTGACAGCAGCAGGAGCCAATGGCTCCCAGTGCTGTGTGAGCCAATGAGCAGAGAAAGACCCAGGAGACCATCTGCTTTCATGCACATCGCCGGATACAGATGGGGCTCAGGTAAGTATAAGAAAGGGCTGGGCAGCTGCACCCAGGTAGTTTTACCTTAATGCATTAGGGTAAAAAACCTTCTGCCTTTAGAACCACTTTATTTCTAGGTTATTGTTTTTTTTTTTTTTTTTTTTTTATTAGAGACACTTTAAGCAGCACACTGATGAATAATTGCCTGTTAACGCTACCCAGCAGCCCAAACAGCTGTTGCCTACACAGCATTTTGGGCTGCGGAGCCGTACACAGCAGGGGATGGGCATCACAGAGCTCTTTTTTTTTTTTAACAACTTTATATGAAGTGTACAGAGTGCCGTGCAGTGACATGTGGGAGCATGCAAAGCGGTGTGCTTTTATGCACACATGTATAATATTGCACAGCTGTGGAATGCAATAAAACACTGTGTTCTGGTCTGAAGAGGACACACAAAAATCTATTGTTTTCTGTGCATCATTGCAGTTCCCTGCATTTTCCAATGAGGGAAAACAAAAACTGCACATACCTTTGTGCTCATAAGTTTACATACCCTGGCAGAATTTATGATTTCTTGGCTATTTTTCAGAGAATATGAATGATAACACAAAAACATTTTTTTTCATTCATGGTTAGTGTTTGGCTGAAGCCATTTATTATCAGTCAACTGTGTTTAATCTTTTTAAATCATAATGGCAACTGAAACTACCCAAACGACCCATATCAAAAGTTTACATACACCGGTTCTGTGTATTGCCCCTTTAACATCAATGACAGCTTGAAGACTTTTGTGGTATTTGTAGATGAGGCTCTTTATCTTCTCTGATGGTAAAGCTGCTCATTCCTCTTGACAAAAAGCCTCCAGTTCCTGTAAATTCTTGGGCTGTCTTGCATGAACTGCACAATTGAGATCTCCCCAGAGTGGCTAAATGATATTGAGGTCAGGAGACTGAGATGGGCACTCCAGAACCTTCACTTTTTTTCTGCTGTAGCCAATGACAGGTCGACTTGGCCTTGTGTTTTGGATCATTGTCATGTTGGAATGTCCAAGTACGTCCCACGCACAGCTTCCTGGACGCAAATGTTCCTCCAATATTTTTTGATAACATACTGCATTCATCTTGCCAACAATTTTGACCCAATTTCTTGCGCCTTTGTAGCTCACACATCCTCAAAATATCAGCGATCGACCTTTGTACCTTTCATCATAGGCATTGTTGACTCATCTCCAAATGTAGGCACTGTCACACTGAGCCGCCACGGGCGTTGGCGGTAAAGCGCCACTATTTTTAGCGCCACTTTTCAGCCGATAGCAGGGCGCTTTTAACCCCCGCTGGCAGCCGAAAAAGGGTTAAAAGCGCTGTCAAAGCGCTGCTGCCCATTGATTTCAATGGGCAGGGGCGCTGTAGGAGTAGTGTATACACCGCTCCTGCAGCGCCTCAAAGATGCTGCTTGCAGGACTTTTTTGAGCGTCCTGCCAGCGCACCGCTCCAGTGTGAAAGCCTCAGGCTTTCACACTGGAGTGAGAGGAGAGGCGCTTTAGAGGCGCTATTTTTAGGGATGGAGCGGTCGCTGCTGCTGGAGAACCTTCCTCAGTGATACACTATGGAGTTCCTTTTTTATTCCATGTTATTCGTTTGACCGTCTTGAGCCTGTGTGTCCTGCATCCTGAGTGACCAGCCATTGTTTTCTGGAGCCCCTGGCCGGGATTAAGCCACAAGCTTGTGAGACCTCTGTAACAGGAGGTCTCGCACTCTGGTAAGGGTCAGTGTGTTTATCGGTGGAGGTGTTAACCCTTTTCTTACCAGACCACTATTCCTTTGGTGTTTATTGGATTGATGTCACTTTGAACCACGCTTTAGGAGTTGCCTTTTTTGTTGAATTATACAACTGATTTGGGAATCAAAGATCAATACCAAAGAACATTTTACCTTGGACTATTTGAATCAATACCGCTATTATAAAACAGCTTTTATTGTACATTTAGGTTCACCACCCAATTGGTATATCATTATGTTTTAATCACTGTTTTCATCACTTGAGTATTGTTTGCAGCGCAATCGTTTGTTTTTCTTTTGGTCTTGTTGATGTGGGTATCTCGCATTCACGATTGCAGCAGCTAATTAATAATTTTTTCATATGTTTTTTCTTTTCTACATAATTATCTTTGTGTATGGTGTGCACTATTCAACACTGGGTCACCACTGTATATTTCTTTGACAGCGCAGTAATCCACATTTTTCCATTTTTGCTATTTTTAGCGCTATAGCGCCTGTAAAGCGCCTCAGTGTGAAAGGGGTCTTATGGTTGTGGCCAAAAAGCTCAACTTTGGTCTCATCACTCCAAATTAATTTGTGGCAGAAGGATGGAGGCTTGTCTCTGTGCTGTTTGGCGTATTGCAAGTGGGATACTTTGTGGCATTTGCGTAGCAATGGCTTTCTTCTGGCGACTCGGCCATGCAGCCCATCTTTCTTCAAGTGCCTCCTTATTGTGCATCTTGAAACAGCCACACCACATGTTTTCAGAGAGTCCTGTATTTCCCTGAAGTTATTTGTGGGTTTTTCTTTGCATCCCAAACTATTTTCCTGGCAGTTGTGGCTGAAATTTTAGTTGGTCTACCTGCCCGTGGTTTGGTTTTTAACAGAACCCCTCATTTTCCACTTCTTGATTAGAGTTTGAACACTGCTGATTGACATTCTCAATTCCTTGGATATCTTTTTATATCCCTTTCCTGTTTTATACAGTTCAACTACCTTTTACCTTTTCCCTTTGGTTACCTTTAATAGCCATTCAAACCCCTTTATCACCAGGGTATGTAAACTTTTGATCAGGGTCCTTTGCGTTGTTTCGGTTGTGATGATTTAGAAAGAGTAAACACAGTTGATTGATAATAAATGGCTTCAGCCAAACACTAACCATGAGTGAAAGAAATGTTTTTTGCGTTATCATTCATATTCTCTGAAAAATCGCCAAGAAATCATAAATTCTGCCAGGGTATGTAAACTTATGAGCACAACTGTAGTGTGAATGGGCTAAGATTTAAGAAAATAAAATTACATGCCAAGCCATCCTGATGTCTTATTTTTACTCAGCTAGAATACACAGATATTCTGGCACAGAGAGGAAGAGTGAACCACAATAATTGTGCTGCTTTACAATAAAAGGGAAGAGCAGAATATATAGGCAGCAAGCAAAAACAACTGTCCCCATGGACACATAAAAGTACAATCTATAAATAGAGGTTATGTAAAGTAAACCTTTCAGCTCGTTCCTGCAGCCTGTTCTAAAACAACTGCCAACCATTTATATTTTCTTGCTGACAGTACTGAATTTAGGGAAATTGGTAGTTTTTTTTCTTCATTTGGATTTTCTCTTTTACATTTCTGTAGTTTAGTTTTAATGCTGCCCATCATTTTATGGATGGTTTAGTTTTTACTGAAAGATTTATTTTACATCCATTAGTCGCTAGGCACTCTACAATAAATGAGGCACTTTGGGTAGAATCTATGGGTATATGCAAATATAAAATTGAACAGAGTTGACCTTACTACCATCTTGCAGTGTGTGCTGTGAACTTCTCCCTGTGGGCAGCTGTACTGCACCATCAGCATGAAGCCTGCACCCAACCAGATGTATGCTCGATTGTATAAAAAAAAAAAAAAAAAAGATGAAACCCATCAAAAAAAAAAAAAAAAAACGATGTGCTGAGATCGCCAGAAAAGAATTACAAACACAATAAAAAAGTATGTAGCCATAACAGATGTCTGTATCCCCCCCCCCCCCCACACACACACTGCTTCTAAAAGGTGACCATATACTATACAACCTGATTGTACTATCCCCTTTAGATCCAACAACTATGTTATATAAAGGCTTGTGCAAATGGATAGAAAAATGTGATTGTATAGGTTTGTCCTCACATTACATAATTTTGATAAATTTAAATGTGATTGTACAATCAGATTGTAGTGTGTTTGTCTACCCTTAGAGGGCATATTTTTAAAGAGGCATACAGTGAGTTCTCACCGCAAAAGCTCCTTTACTGCTCATGCTTGCCCTGTTGGGCAATATTCACCACTGTCTGCCAAACACACAGGTTTTCCTAGTTTCACCTTCAATAAATGTTTTTGTAAGGTTCGTAACATGATGAAGTATGTAGATATATACAATGCATTATGGGCTACTAGGATTGCAGCCACAAATAATGTCATCCCATATTTAAGCATTCCAAAAGTAATGAGCTATTGATACAAAGGTCGTCTGTAGCTATCTTGCAAAAGTATAGGTAGCTAATAAGAGCAAAGGGAAAGACGGGAGAGAGTGTCCTCTTCATCAGGGCCAAATTGAGTTAGTCCCCCTCAAACCGCGTACGCTGTACAGGACTGAATGGCAATTTCCCACAATTGGAACATGTGTGTCCGATCTGAAGCATGGACAGTGCATCATTCTGTTGAGCTTGTGATATGCAGGTGTTTGCATCTGAGTATGCATCTATTTTATTACTACAATAAAAAGGTAACGTGCTAGGCTGGTGTGCCTTCTTTTTCTGTTTTCAGTGTTGCTTTGGGGGCTTCCCATGTCCTAAGAGGGCATTAAAGAATGGTGACTGTTTTTGTCTAAAGAGTAACCTGCTCTGTGTACAGAGCAGCCCAGATCCTCTTCTCGGGTCTTTCGCCAGCGGTCCCTCCCTCCTGCCGAGTGCCCCCACAGCAAACAGCTTGCTATGGGGGCACCCGAGCCAAGCTGCTGCTTCTTTGTGTCCATTCAGACAAAGAGCCGTGGCTTGCCCCCCTTCATTGGCTAACCGACTCCGATTGACAACAGCGGGAACCAATGGTGCCCGCTGCTGTATCTCAGCCAATTGTGAGAGAGAGTCCCGGACAGTCTAAGCTCTTGTGCAACATCGCTGGATGGAAATGGGGCTCAGGTAAGTATAAGGGGGGCTGCTGCACACAGAAGGCTTTTTATCTTAATGGAAAAAAACTTCTGCCTTTACAACCACTTTAAGCTTCCAGTTTCTCAAGTTGGACTTAAATGTAAAAAAATAAATAAAAATAAAGTTACGCTTACCGGTAACGTCTTTTTCAGTAGTCTTTCAGGACAGCCACAATGAGAGACCTTGGCTCCTCCCCTATCTTAGGAAACACTGCGCCAGCCAATACATTTTTACTTCCCCCTGCCGGACTTACATTTCTCTAAGAGCACATCCGGCCAGCTGGGGAGACACAAGAACACATTAATAACATACCACATCTTACTATCGTGCCTGCGTTCAGGTCTTCCTCAAGACCCCCCATAAATTACAGGTGGGTAACTAGTGCTGTCCTGAAAGACTACTGGAAAAGACGTTACCAGTAAGCGTAACTTTAATTTTCCCTCCCAGTCTTTTTAGCACAGCCACAATGAGAGGATAGACTAAAGGCCCATACACACGATCTGACTTTTTGACAACCAACATGCAAATTAGCTGTTTTGGACCAACATCCGACCGTGTGTACGCTCCATCAGACCAACTTATTCCAGGTTTCATCGGACTTTTGTTGGCTGTGCAAACGGACCAACTTTCTGCCAACAAAAGTCCGACCGTGTGTACACAAAACCAATCGGACTTTTGTACAAGCTCAGAACCAATGCAAAAGATCAGACAACAATACAGAAGTTGACCAAAGGTGGCGCTGGAGTATTCGACCGTCCTCTTTTGAAGTGTCGTCAGTACGTTGAAACGTCACTACGTTCATGTTTGTTGCCTAAAAAGTCCGATTGTGTGTATGCAATACCAACTTGGGGCCAACGCCCTTTGGACAAAAATCCACAGGAAAGTTGGTCCATGGTCCGATCGTGTGTATGAGGCTTTACACTTACCACTTGGGGTGGAACTACGGCCTGCAAAACCTTTCGCCCAAAGGCTTGCTCATTCGCCGACACCAGGTCCACCCTGTAATGTTTTACAAAGATGGCAAAACTGGACCACATTGCTGCTTTGCAAATTTGCTCTGGCGTCGCTCCATCCCTTTCCGCTTGAGAAGCCGCCATAGCCCTAGTAGTGTGCTTTTTTTACCAACAGGAACCTCTTTTCTGTCTAACTTATAGGCCTGGCCAAAAGTTACCTTGAGCCATCTGGCAATGGTACGACGAGACGCTTTATACCCCTTTCTTGCCCCAGAAAACAAAACAGAGTCTGACTTCCTTACTGTTTTCATCAGCTCTAAGTATTGCAGGATACATCTCCTTACGTCTAAGATATGTAATTTAAACTCCCTTTCTCCTGAGGGATTAGGGCAGAAAGTGGGTAAGACTATCTCCTGGCTTCTATGATACTTCGAGGGCCACTTTAGGTAAGAATGCCATATCGGTTTTAAAAACTACCCGATCCCAAAAAAATAAATAAAAAAAAAAAAAACACAAAAAGGGGGTTTGACACATAAAGCCTCTATTTGGCTGACCCGCCTGGCAGTTGTCACTTCAGCCAAAAATACTGGTTTTGAAAAGCAAGATCCTTTAGTGAACAATTTTCTAAACTCAAATGGTGGCTCCATTAGGGCCTGCAAGACCAGAGACAAGTCCCATTTGGGGGAAGGGTGGACCTTGAACTGGTCTGTTTTGCTAGAGCTATGAAAAATCTGACCACACATACCTGGCTCTTAAGGGTAGTAATGGCAAACCTTTTATCTGCCCCGCACTGCAAAAACTCCAAAACTGCTATGGGGCTCTGCACCATGAAGGAGTTTCCTATGCACCACTCGTTAAAGCGAACCCAGACCTTTTTGTAGATCTGGCGCATCTCCTTCTTTCTGCTATTGAGGAGAATGGCTAGTAGCCTTTCTGAAAATCCCTTGGTTTTTAATATCCCTTCCTCAGTAGCCAGGCCGCTAAGCTGCAACAGTGTACTTGGGGACAGAGGACCGGGCCCTGTGAAAGGAGATCCTCCCGAAGTGGTAGGAACCAAGGAGGTTCTACTGCTAACCGTTTGAGGATCGAGAACCAAGCCCTTTTGGGCCAATGTGGTGCCGCCAAGATCAGAGAGGGGTTCTCTGTCTGAAATTTTCTCAGCACAGCCGGGAGCAAGACCGGGGGCAGGAAGGCATAGCATCTTTTGAAACGCCAGCTCTGCATTAGCGCATCTACCCCTAGTGCGTTTTCGCACCTGTTTAGTGAAAAAAAAAACAGGGGGTTTTTGCGTAGTCCCTTGACGCGAAGAGGTCCACCTCCGGGGGTCCCCATCTTTTGGGTATAAGGCTGAAGACTTCCTGGTTGAGGACCCAGTCTCTCAGTTGCTTTCTGCTGAGAAAGTCCGCCACCATTCTTTTCCCCTCTTAGAAACACTGCCGATTGGGAAAGTGCATTGGCCCAGCTCAGGACTTCTGTTGCTAGGGCTAACAGGATTCAGCTCCTCGTGCCACTTTGCTTGTTTACATACGCGATGACCAAGGAGTTGTCTGAGCGCACTTGAATGTGGTGGCCCTGAAGTTCCCTCCTGAAGGCCTTGAGTGCCAAGCCGACGGTTTTTAGTTCCTTCCAACTGGATGACCTTTTGAGCTCCTCGTCTCTCCAGGTGCCCTGTGCCAGTAGGGTTCCCAAGTGTGCGCTCCAGCCTTTGCCGCTTGTGTCTGTGGTTACCACCCTGGAGACTGGGATGAGCCACAGACGCCCCTGCTACAGGTTTACCGTTTTCCTCCACCACCAGAGGGATCTTTTTACCTGAGGAACGCATAGTACAGTGTCTAACAACTCTTGGCTGTGATCCCACACTTTTAGGACAAAGGCTTGAAGGGGCCGAAAATGTAGCCCTGCCCACTGAACTGCTGGGATAGTTGACGTTAGCAGACCCAGAGTTGACATTGCTGACCTTAGAGACCTGCTGGTTGTTTTGGAGAGAGGCGACTGCCTTGTCCAATTTTTGTATCTTTTCTTCTGGGAGAAGAACTGTCAACTGAGTGGAGTCTAGCAGGTACCCTAGGTAGGTAATGCACTGAAATGGAAACAAACTGGACTTCTCCAGGTTCAGCAGCCACCCCAGCCCTGACAGGATTTCCTTTTTCAGATCCAGATTTCTGGTTAGCTGTTCTGGAGATACTGCAAAGAGGAGTAGGTCGTCCTGATATGCAATAATTGAGACTCCTTTGAGTCACAGAAAGGCCATGGCTTATGCCATGACCTTTGTGAATATTTGGGGTGACGAGGATAGTCCGAATGGAAGTGCCTGAAACTGTAGATGGATTGTTTCTCCTTCTATATTCACCACTAGACGGAGAAACTTCTGGAAAGTTTCTGTGATAGGGATGTGGAGGTAGGCGTCCTTGAGATCTAGTAACATGTAACAGTTCTGCGATAGCAAGGTTCTGACTGTAAAGATCGTTTCCATACGGAACCTCTTGTAGGAAAATCTACTGGTTCAGGGGTCTTAAGTTCAGGATCAATCTGTAATTTTCCCGAGGGCTTTTTCACTACAAAAATGTGTGAAGTGTGCATCCGCCTTCTGCCGAAAATGGCATCACCCGCCCCCCTGGCCCGTCTAGTTCCAATTGCAGCCTGTACCCGTGTACAGGGAGAATGGAGCTGCCTCCCTGCTGCAACCCTGTGGATGCGATGGTGGACCCCTGGATCTTCCTCCCGCACTCTGTGAAGCTGGGGTGGCGAACTGTGCGGCGGGTATGTACCACACTGCATCTCTGGGATAGCCCCTGCCTCTCTTACAGGGCTTCAAATGGCCACAGCCTCCCTGACTGCCAGGCCTGCCCCCCCCCCAAAAAAAACAAAAAAAAACAGTGTCTCCCCACCGGAGGAAACACAAACAACTGAAGTCTGGCAAGGGGGGAGTGAAAATGTATTGGCTGGCTTAGTGTTTCTTAAGGTAGGGGAGGAGTCAATGTCTCTCATCTCATGTGGCTGTCCTGAAAGACAGTGAGGAGAAAAAAAAAAAAACTGTGTAGTGCTCCAACAATCCTATAAAAAGGTTTACATATATAAATATCACACCATATGAACTGATGTAATACTGCAAAGTGTCCACAAATTCCACCACCACTATGCACTCACCAGAGCAAGCAATAAAACCACCTGATATGGTTTTGTCATCACTTAAGGTCTTCTTCCTGATCCCTGCAATAGATTTCCCAGTAACGATCAGGCACATCTGGGCAGCTCATCCTATGCAAGGAATAGCTCACCACACGGAGCCTTTTCATTTCCAGAGTCCGTGAGTATCCAAGTTCACCCAGCAGAATCTGATCCATCAGATGCTCACCTGCAGCTTGTATTGCCAGACCTATGTGCACAAGGGATCGAGCGATCGATTTACCTGGTAAATGCCTGTCTCCAAAGAACACAGGCTCCAGGAATTAGTATAGCAGCCGCTGTGCGACAGTAGCAGGGATCTGGCAGTCAGCACTCCGTGTTTGCAGCCAATGCCAGCCACTCAAGCTGTCAATGTAAAAACTCAGTCCACCTGATGCTGCTGTAGTAGGTTTTTATAGCCGGGCCTGTATGCACAAAGGATGGAGATGGATGGATGGCTCAGCTGTGAACCTAAGCCTAATACCAGGTCAAGTTCCGGGAAGGGGGGGGGGGCTGGATGAGTCTCACACCAAGCAGCTCAGGTGCACAGCTTAGCCATCCATCCATCTCCATCTCTTGTGCACAAATTGGACACAGACACGTTTGACACTTTTTTGGCAACCAGTGACGCTAATACAGTGATCAGTGCTAAAAAAATATGCACCATCACTGTACTAATGACACTGGCTGGGAAGGGGTTAACATCAGGGGCAATCAAAGGGTTAACTGTGCCTAGCTGGTGTTTTACTACTGTGTGGGGGGTGGTTTTACTAGGGAAAAGCATAGATTTGTGACCCTGCTTTGCCATTACTGACAGAACGGCGATCTGCCTTGTTTACATAGGCAGCTTCCCATTCTGCCTGTGTACCGAACGATCAGCGGGTGCCAGCAGACATGGGGTACGTAGGACCCACTGATCAGCTTGCGCTGTGTAGAAACACAGTGGGAGCGAGCCGCTGGTGGTGCCCACTCGCATGCGATACCCGGAAATGCAGGATCCCGTATATATACACACATGTGATCCTGTGCAGCGCGGCCCCCCTGTAGCAGTAAAACTTCTATAGGGCGGTTGGCAAGTGGTTAACAGCCATAAAACTGGAAATCTGATGTTAAACATTGTAAACTTTGCTGCCTTTACGTCTGCCTACTTACCTTCTCATCTCTCAGTTGTCCCCTCAGGTCCTCCTCGCCACGGTTTTTCTCTTCGTGAAGCTCCCTCAGTTCCTTCTCATATTTGGCTCGAATACTCAGGACCTCCTTCTCGTGCTGGAGCTTAATATTCCCCACCTCTTCCTTGTGCCGAGCCTTCTCCTGCTGCATATCAATAGCCATTTCATCCAGCATGCCTTTTCTCTTATCAGCGCTCTACAGAATGATAAAGAATTGGTAAGCTAAGATAGAAAGCAGGCCAAGAAAATTATTAAAAAGAAAGTAAAAGTTTTTATTTTCACTGCAAAATACAGCAAACTTAGATCAGCTTGTTGTAAATTTTACTAAATGTATTTTTTTTAGCATCTATTTAAAGTGTAAGTCCACCCCAACACTAAAATCCCTAAATCTACAGACATCCACGATCTAACACTAACCAAACTAAAATTATCTGTGTAAAGAAGAAATCAGTATACATACCTTTTCTGAAGCCGATTCGATCTGGCCTCCAGTAGTTTCAAATCTTACTTTATTTCCATTTTCACATCTTAACAAACATAAAACTTTGCAGTTACATGTATTATACAGGCATTTACAGTTGTGTCTGTTTATAACTCCATAGTTTCTTATTCCTGTACTTTTGCATGTTAGTTATATATGGTTGCTATTACTTTCATTCTTTCTCCCCATCATATGTCATTAAAACTTATCAAACAATCTATCATACTCTCTTCATTCATATTAGTGTCCAGTAGAGAAAAAAAAGAAAAAGAGAGTGAAAAAAAAAAAAAAAAAAAAAATAGGATCTTGACAAGGTCTCTCCCATCCTCCCTCCTCCCCTCTCCCTCTCATATCGTCCGCAGCAATAAGGACGACATCCTATAGTCTTTCCATTTTTGCCAAGTTTCGTTTATGTGATCTTTGGGATCCTCCTCCTTTATAATCCTCTCTTCCAGTGAACGCATATCATCCATTTCTATGATCCATTCCTCAATTGAGGGTGCTATATTGTTTTTCCATTTCCTTGCTATTACTGTTCTAGCTGCGGTTAAACAGTGTTTTAGTATCCCTTTTCTTATCTTTTTGATCGTACCTGGTATCATTGATAAAATAGCGATCTTTATTTCTGGTTGTATGTTTATATCTGTCATCTCGCTATATATCTTAAATATTTTTTCCCAGAATATGTACACCTTTGGGCATAAAAACCAGATATGTGACATAGTCCCGGTTGCTTTTTGACATCTCCAACAGGTGCTATCATTTTCTACATTAATTTTATACAGGTCAATTGGGCATTTATACCATCTCACTAGTAATTTGTAGTTTCTTTCCTGATGCCTATTGGATAGAGACATTTTGTGTGTTAGTAAAATTGCTTTGTCCCATTTCTCTCTGGGTATGGCCTCTTCCATCTCCTGTTCCCATTTTCTTACATACTTTAACTCTTGTGTGTTACTGTTTGAAATTAAATATTTATATATATTGGAGAGATTATGTATGGGTCTTTGTTCTTGTAATAATAATGTTTCCAATGTTGTGGGTGTTCTGTCCAGTATTCCTGTTTTCTCAAGAGTATTTATATATTCCTGAAGCTGTCTGTGTTGTATCCATTTGTGTGCATGTTCTCTACCCATGTCTTCTAGTCGAATAAGTTTTTTGTTCTCCATTGTTTGTACTATTCTGATGTTGTCTTTTTTCTCCCATTTTAAAAAGGTTCTGGATTCATTTGCTGGGGGGAAATCGGGATTGCCGAAGAGGGGTGTCATTGGGCCTATATATGATGACCCTATTCCCCTTTTCATCAGTCCGTCCCATGTTTTCAGTGTTGCTTCAATCAAAAATGGCATTTCTTGTCTTAATGGTCTATTCTCTTTTTTTATCCATGGTAGTATTTTTAAATTTATATTCATAATTTCTTCCTCTAGTTCCACCCATTGTTTAGTTCCTTTATTATGAAACCAATCCAGAATCCTAGTGATCAGGGATGCCTTAAGGTATGTGGATAAATCCGGAAGAGCCAAACCCCCGTCTTTTTTAGATCTTATAAGTGTTTCCCTGCTGACTCTTGCTGGTTTACCCGCCCAGATGAAGCTGCCTATCAGTTTTCGTAGAGTATTCAATATGTTTTTGAGGGGAAATATTGGAACTGTTTGGAATATATATAGTATTTTGGGAAGTATGTCCATTTTTATAATATTTATACGCCCTGTCCAAGAGAAAATCCCTTTGTTGTAGTTTTGAAGTAGTTTCGTTATTTTTTGTATTAGTGGGACATAGTTGTTTTCTTGGAGTTTTCTGATGTCATTGGGGATAAATATTCCTAGGTATTTAATAGTACTATTTTGCCATTTAAAAGAGAAATTCCTTTTAAGAGTATCAACAGTGTTTGTAGTAAGTGAAATGTTTAAGGCTTCCGTTTTATTATAATTAACTTTGAAGTTACTAACTTCAGCAAAGCGTTTGAATTCTTTTATTAGATTGGGTAGCGTCACTATGGGGTTTGTAATATATAATAATAGATCATCTGCGTATCCTGAAAGTTTATATTCCTGATCTTTTATTCTAATTCCTTGTATATCCTTATTTATCCGGATTGCTGTCATCAGATGTTCCATAGTTAAAACATATATCAGTGGGGATAAGGGACATCCCTGTCTGGTTCCGTTTCGTATTGTTATCGTGTCTGATAATTCCCCATTTGCTCGAATTTTGGCCGTTGGATTCTGATATAGAACCAGAATCTTTTCTAATAATCTAGGGCCCAGTCCCCATTGTTTCAATGTCTCTTCAAAGAATCGCCATCCCACCCTGTCGAACGCTTTTTCAGCGTCTACTGCCAATAGACAGGATGGGATGGCGTGTCTTTTCGCATATTCGACTAATGTCAAAGTTTTAAGGGTGTTATCTCTCGCTTCTCTTCCCTCCACGAATCCTACTTGGTCTAAATGTATCGTTGTTGGTAGTTTAGGGGTAAGCCTATTGGCTATAACTTTAGAGTAGATTCGGAGATCTATATTCGTCAGGGAGATCGGTCTATAGTTTCCACATAGTGTATGGTCTTTATCGGGTTTGGGTATGAGAGATATATATGCCTGCATACTTTGTGATACAAATGGCTGAGCTATAGATACAGAGTTAAATGTGCGTTTTAAAACTGGGATAAGCAGGTCTTTGTATAATTTATAAAAGCGTGGGGTAAATCCGTCAGGCCCTGGGCTTTTACCTATTGTCAGTGAGTCTATTACTATTTGTATTTCCGTTTCTGAGAATTCATTCTCAAGTTGTTCTATATCGCTATCAGGTAGTGGTGGTATCGGGGTTTCTGTTATGTATTGTTTTACCCTTTGGTCAAGGTCTTCTAGGTTTTGTTTTGTTAGTCGGTTAGGTAGGTTATATAACCCAGAGTAAAATGTATGGAAAGTTTCCATAATCTTTTTGGGATCATACGTCAGTTCCCCTGAGTCTGTTTTAATTTTGGGAATTGATGTAGTTCTTGTTTGTTGTTTTAAAGCTCCAGCTAATATTTTACCTGGTTTATTCTCTTGATGGTAATATAGGGCGCGATTTTTGTCTCTAATTCGAAGTGATTGTTCATTCAATATCGTTCTCAACTCTACTCTTTTATCCGAGAGGACCATTGATGTTTCTCGTGTTGTATTCTGTTTATGGTGTTTCTCTAATGCCGAAATTTCTTGTATCAATTCTTTTAACCTATTGTTTTTCATTTTTTTTAATCTAGACCCATGTTTAATAAAGAGGCCCCTTATTATACATTTAAGGGCTTCCCATTGATTTGGGAGTGATGTATTGTCTTCTATGTGGTCTGATGTAAAGTTCAATATCGCGGAAGCAATTTCAGTTCTACAGGATTCATCAAATAGTAAATTATCATTTAATTTCCATGTACCTCTAGGCATACTTTTATTTATTGTATCTATAGTTAGGTAGATGGGTGCATGGTCTGACCATATGAAATTCCCTATCTCGGGGGTAGAGGTTGTTGCAATCGCCGAGGAGTTTATCAAAAAGTAGTCCAGTCTATGGTATGTATCGTGTACCTGGGAATAATATGTATAGTCTTTTATACTTGGATTTGTTATTCTCCATATATCTATTAGTTGGTATTGTTCTAGTAGTTTTTTAAATGCTCTTTTCTCACTTTTCTTTTGAGGTCCTGTCTTTGATGTGGTATCCATATTTCGATCTAGAACAAAATTGAAGTCTCCTCCAATTATGATTGTCCCTTCTGCTTTAATCATCATCTTTGTTAGTAGTTGAATGCCTGTTTTAATTTGATCTATATTTGGTAGATAGATATTAATAAAAGTGTATATCTGTCCGTATATATTCAGCTTTAGCAATAGTGCTCTGCCCTCTCGACTTGTCCATTTTTCTAAAACCTGATGAGGTATTGAGTTATGAATTACTATTGAGACCCCTCTGGATTTTGAATATGGGTATGTATCGTGATACCAGTTGGGATATTGTCTATTCTGTATGTTTGGTAGTTGATTTGTACGGAAGTGCGTTTCCTGGAAGAGAATAATTCCTACATTTTGTTTCTGGAGAGAATATAAGATTTGTGATCTCTTAGATGCTACATTTAGTCCCCTTGTATTGAAAGAACAAACTTTAATAGCTGTCATATTTCGACAATAGGGGGTCTAGAGGAGGGAAGAGGGAGAGAGCAAAAGGGGGGGGGGGGGGGGGGAGAGGGGAAGAGGGAGAAGGAAGGAGAGAGAGAAAAGAAAAAGAAGAAAGAAGGAAGGGAGAGAAAAAAAAAAAAAAAAAAAAAAAAATTAATAATTTTTTATTCTTTTAAAAAAAGCTTCTCTTCTGTAGTTCACATTCACTCGTACTAAGAGTCAAGTGCTCTTTGGTGTTCTACTCACTTATAATTTAAACTTTCATACTTTATCATTCTCTAAATGACTCGTTGAGTCTACCCTTACAATGTAAGTTCCCTATTTGGGGGTATATAGGGATTTCCTTAGGGTTAGGACGTGTCCCTGGTCTGGGAATAGTTTAGTTTAAATAATGTAGGATTTTAATGGGTATTTTAATCCTACATCTTATTTATCACCTTCATGAGCTATTATTATTGTGTTACTTATGTTTGTTCTCCTATCCTCTTCCCCTCCCCTCCCCCTCCCCCCTCACCTTTGAAGTTATATTTGAAAGCCGACAGTTTATGTGGTATATATACGTCTTTTCCATTCTGTTATTCCATTATTACAGATTGGTATTTGGGTTGTTTCCCATGGATACAATGTGGTTTATTGGTGCATAATCTATACAGTTTATTTCCTCTGCTCTTCGTTGTGGGGATAGAGTGGGCAGAGAGAGAGAAGGAGAGAGAGAAGGGAGGAAAAGGAGAGGGAAAGGAAAAAGAAAAAAAAAAAAAAAAAAAAAAAAAAAAAAAAAAACCTAGAGGAAAAAAAGGGGAGGAAATTTTCTCTCTCTCTCTCCTCCACCCCACCCACTCCCTCCCCTCCGCAGAGGGTCGTTTTTTTTTTTGGAGGGCAGAGGAAGATTGAATCAATTGTATCCAATGGGGGCAAACCAATTTCCCAAAAGCCCACAGCTCATAAGTGTCCATTTTTCAGGTACATTACAATTTATACATTTTTATCATATTTTCATTATATTCTGACATATTATATTTATAACTCTATGCATTAAAAAAAAAAAAAAAAAAAAAATTATAAAAAAAAAAAAAAAAAAAAAAAAAAAAAAAAAAAAAAAAAAAAAAAAATTTATAATAAAAAAAAAAAAAAAAAAAAAAAATTTTTTAAAAAATTTAAAAAATAAAAATTAAAGGGGGGGGAGCACCTAGGGGGGGAGGGGAGGCCAATTCTTTTGGAATCTCCCCAATCCCCCTTGTTCTCCTCCCTCGTTCCATTTCCCCCTCTTCTAGAGATGTGTGTGTAAGTAATAGATTATAAATTGTGTCTGGTGTGTCCGTGTCGTGTGTATATAATATTAGTGTACAGGCATGTGATCGGTGTATCCCTTTCCCTTCTACCCTTCCCTCCCCGGTCCTATATCCGCCCCCAAAAATGTGAGTCCTTGTGTAGATATGGTAAAGTTATGTGATGTGTTTCAAAAAAAAAAAAAAAAAAAAAAAAAAAAAAAATTTTTTTTTTTTTTGTGCCCCTATTCATACTCAAATGATTCTGGTCTTTCCCTGATCACTTCTAATATTAACATTGTTTCCTCTTTATCTATTACATATCCGCAGTGTATATTGTGATAGTTACTGTTTGTACCCTATTCCTAAACCTCCCTCTTTTCTCCCTCCCCTCACCCTCCCATCTCCCCCTTCTCCGGAAAAAGAAGGAGAGGGGGAAAAAAAAAAAAATAAAAAAATAAAAAAATAAAAAAAAAAAAATAAAAAAAAAAAAAAATAAGAAAAAAAAAAAAAAATAAAAGGGGAGAAGGGGGGAAATTATGTATCTCTTTCCCTTCTCTTTCCCCCTCATTTCATTCTGAAGAGATTTAATATATCTGGGCCCACAAGGGCAGTTCTATCAGAGGGAGTCCCAAATGGTTGAGGAATTCTTGTAGATCTTCAATACTCCGAAACACCGTCTTCTGGCCTTCTTGGTACACTATTACTTGAAAGGGGGATCCCCATTTATAAAGGAATCCCTTCTCTCTCAATAGCTCCAGTAGTGGTTTTACCGCTCTTCTCTTATTTAATGTATGTTTAGATAGATCTTGTAAGAATATAAGTTGAGCTCCCTCATACTTGAATTCCCTTTGTGTTCTTGCTGCTATCATTATATTTTCTTTGGTTTGAAAAAAAATGTATTCTACATATTATGTCTCTAGGTCTCGTTTGATTGGGATCTCTGGGTCCTTGAATTCTGTGTGCTCGATCGATCTCTATTGCTGTTGTCTCAGGTTGTTGTAATAAAATATTAAATATATGTTGTAATATTTGTTTCAGATTCTCGGTGTCTACTGATTCTGGAAGTCCTCTTATTTTTATATTATTACGTCTATTCTTATTCTCGAGTTCATCTGTTGAATCTCTTATTTGTTTTATTAATCGATCGTGTTCTATTATTTTTTCTTCCAGGGTAAGTGTTTTCTGGTCGATCGTCAGGATTTTGGCATCTATGATATTCATATGCTCTTGGGTGTCTATTAAGGATACCTTCAATGAATTTATTTGCTCTTTATATGTAGTCTCTAATCTATAGACATAATTATCCATATCCTCTTTAGTTGGTAGTGATTTTAAGTGTGTCTGTATGTCCCAGTTGGGATTGTTTGTTGGTCTCGTTGTGTCCATTATGGGATATTGTGTACTCCCTGTGGGGCTATTGTTGAGTGGGAGCTCTGGGCTCATACTGGGTGAAGCAAAATGCAATTCAGTGGAAGTCTCTGCGTCTTGTTGTGGCGATATTAATGGCTGTTTGAAAAACCCCTTTATATCTGAGTTCTGTGCAGATTGTGGCTTAATCTGATTTTTTGTTGTTCCACCTGTGGATCCTCTCTTTGTTTTCTGAGTGTGTGTACTTTTTGGTGGTATCCTTATAGAGTTTTTATCTGTTTCAAAGTAGTAGATGGAAAGCAAACAACAAAAAAAAAAAAAAAAAAAAAAAAAAAAAAACCTTTTCCTCTCAAGAGAAGTGTATATTCCACTGATCATATATTCTATATATATATGGAATGTTGTTCTCTTGGGTAGTTGTAGGGGTCTTTCTTATAACTTTTTTAATCTGTCTGGTGGGGAGGTATCTCCCGGGTTGCATTATCTTCACCCCCAATTTAAATCCTTTTTTAGCCGTCCATTTTTCATTAGGTTAAACTTCCCTTTTTTTTTTTTTTTTTTTTTTTTTCCTTTCTTTTCAAAACTCTTTATTGTACTCTGTATTCTTTGTTAACTGTCAGCAAGGTTTATCAGATATACCAGGAATATCTTTAATGGGTATTCTGTACAGTTATATAATTAATTATTTAACCCTTTTACGGTGAGGTCTTTCTCTCTACAGGAGGGTTATATTTGGGTGTTTTTCTGCTGGTTTCTGTAGGTCCCACTACAGTGTAGGTCCCACTAGAGTGACGTGACGTTTATGCCCTTAATACCCTTTATTATACAGTTATTCCTTTTCAGTTTTTATGCCATAGCACATATCCAAAGGGAAAAAGAAAAAGGAAAAAAAACGGGGTTTTTTTTTGTCGGTCCCCTCCGCTTTACCTTTAGTCTGTAGGGTATATGAGATGGGGTACTTATCTGCTGGTTCCGTTAGTCCTGCACAGTCACTCTAGGGATTCCCTGTGGAGACCTCCGCTTCATGTAGTCTTCACAGCGGTGGTTGCTGCAACATTGGTCTGTTGTGTTACCTTCCCAGGCAGTTTGGTATCTCCGCGTGCGACGGGCCGTCGAATCCACACGGTTTGTATGGCGTGTATCCCGTTCGGTATATCCCGGCTTCGGCCGAAGGGGGGTCTTTAGTCAGCACTCTGGGGACGCCTCGTTCCCATCACTGCAGGTAAGAGATCGCTGGGAACTTTTTCTGTCTCTCTTGGGATTATATCCCAGCGCTTTTCTTGGAGCCTTTTCACCGCTATTTGCGCTTACCGCCAGCCAGCAAGCTAAGCTGCAGAGAGGTTGAAAAGATGTGTCCTTCAGCTGTGGTCAGAGCAGCATATCGTCGGCTTAGGGAGGGTAGGTGGGGATCATCTGTAGCTCATTGTGGTCAGCTGCAGGTCGTCTCCCAGACCTAGGAGGAGCTCCTTCGCTACACGTCCATCCTGTTCAATCCCCTTCCCCAGGGTGGACTTCTACTTTAAAGTCCATCCTGTTCAATCCCCTTCCCACCAATGCATCCTATCAGTTGGTATTTCCATCTGTGCCCCTGTTAGGGAAATTCACCCTCTCTACTAGTCCCGTTTACCATTATCCTCGAAAGTAATAGTCATAATAGTGGAAATATCTTACAATGGGGACACTAGTTATGGTGACCCTGGTGACAACCAGAAATTCCCTCACTTATATTCTCTCACTTCCGGTTTTGTCTGTGGGACAGGAAGTGAAGGGAAAAGTCCCCAATGGGATACAAAAATGGCAAAAGTAAACCTTATTCTGGTTATAACCACCCCCTTTACTCTATCCAAAATGAAAAAAAAGGAAAGATATGCCTTTAGTTGTAAGCCGACCGTAGATTATGTGAATTTCTTTCCTGCAACCATGGGTTGCAGGAAAGAAAAATTGCTCGTTTTGAATCGATTCGATTTGAATCTCTTTGCAGAGCTATTGTGTTCACACACAGAGATTATTGCTAGCGGCTATAGTCAGTGTCAATAATCACATGCAAAAATCCAACATGTGGGTTGTAACCAAGTCAATTAATGGATTGCCTTGGGTACAATCAGCCTGTCCATAGATGTTCATATCTGGGGTGCTCCCTGCTGAACCTGCCAAGATTTAAACCATATATGGCCCGGCTTTACTTTAATACTGTTAAGCATGGATAGAGGAACTTAACAAATTCCTCTCATTCAGCCTGCAAGCTCAACAAGATAAATCTCTGTATAGCTAGCCTTACTTTCTCTCAGTGCAAGGTTATCAGTCTGATAAGACAGCTTGAAATAAATACATTGTCTAGGTGGTTTATCATGCAGCAGATTTTCCTTGGAAAACATTTTTTTTCCCCAAAAAGGGAAACGGCAACAACTGAAATTGAAATGAAATGAAAATATAGGTTCCCTTTAAGGAACTCCGTACCTTTCTCGCTTCATCCAGATCCTGCTGTAGCTGCTGAATTTCCTGTTTCTGCTCCTGCAGTTGCTCCAGGAGACGGCCATGTGCCCGGTTGGCCTCCTGTTGAAAGGGAACATAGAGAATGTTTACCATACACAGTCATATATAGATTAAATGCAATTATGTGTTCTTAAATAAAAAAAGGATCTTATATTGCACTAAAGCAGGCCATAGATGATGTGATTTTCTTTCCTGTAACTACGAGTTGTAGGAAAGAAAATCGCTTGATTTCCCCATCAACAGTCAGTGTTAATAGGGCAACAATACAATCAACCTGCCCATAAATGGATCGAATCTTTGCTGGATCCTGCTGAACCGGCTGAGATTTGATCCATCTATGGCCGGCTTAAGCCTCCTCCAAATCCCTTCTTTTTTTTTTTTTTTCCGCTGTTGTGATCCGAGTCCCTGTTAGAGGGCGTTTGCTCTCCATGGTTCCACTGTATGTAGGAACATAGCCACCCTCTCTCCATCTTACTCCCTAGATACACTAGGCACCAATAATGCACTAATAATGTGTACTGCTTAACTGTCTATTCCAAACAGTACTGAGGGGTAAAAGGAGAGGTTCAGGAGCTTGCGGATTGGGTTAAAAAGAGGCAGAAAACACAGTATGAAATGATTTAAAAAAAAAAAATTGATTACAGGGCCATTAAAGAGGTATTAAATCTAACAGCAAACATTATATTTCAGCTTACCAATTCTTAGATGTGATGGCTGCTTTAGTTTTCTTAAGATTAATTCCTTTTATTTTTCACCTGGTGATCCTGCCAGTAAGGTCGGTGCACTGCCAATACAGCCAACTCGCCAAAATCTCCAACCAAGTCCCTTCTGGTGACTCCAGCAGCAGTAATTGCAGATTTCAACGACTTGCCTGTTTTCACAGAACACCGGCAGCGCATACATGTTATCGCTAGTAACAAATAACATGGCCGCCTCCAAGGTGGCAACATTTTTTTACTCCTTAGCTGGTGTTGTCAAAACAGCCAATTTGTGTTGTACCGTAGTGTATACGCTGGCGATGTTCTGTGAAAACAGGCAATTCTTTGAAAGTTGCTGCTGGAGAGTCACCAGAATTGACGTGGTTGGAGAATTTGGCGAGTTGGCTGTTTTGGCAGAACACCGGCCGCGTACACACGAAGGGACAATCCCGCGGGATTATCCTCTGGACTGAAGTCCAGAGGATAATCCCCTCGTGTGTGGGCGCCGGCGGACTTTTTGGCGCCAAAGTACGGCGGACTAAAGTTTCAGGTTTTGTTCTCAAATTATCCGCTGGACTTGGAAGTCCAGCGGACAATCCCGCCGTTAGTGGGCAAGTCCGCGGGACTTTTGAAATGAACGGACTTGCCGCTCATCGGCAAGTCCGTTCATTTAGCACGTGACTTCAGGTTACGTAGCTAGCGTAGGCAGTTACTGCCGCCGCGCTAGCTCCGTGACCTGGCATGGATTTAAAGGGAATCCCCACGCCGAAAAAACGGCGTGAGGGTTCCCCCCAAATCCATGTCAGACCCTCATCCGAGCACGCAGCCTGGCAGGCCAGGCAAGGGGTGGGGACGAACGAGCGCCCCCCCCCTCCTGAGCCGTACCAGGCCGCGTGCCCTCAACATGGGGGGTGCCCTGGGGAAAGGGGGGCCGTGCGGCCCCCCCACCCCAAAGCACCTTGTCCCCATGTTGATGAGGACAAGGGCCTCTTCCCGACAACCCTGGCCGTTGGTTGTCGGGGTCTGCGGGCGGGGGCTTATCGGAATCTGGGAACCCCCTTTAATAAGGGGGCCCCCAGATCCCGGCCCCCCACCCTATGTGAATGAGTATGGGGTACGATGTACCCCTACCCATTCACCTAAGGTGTAAAATGTAAAGTAAAAAAAAACACCCACACTTTTGAAAAAATAGTTTATTGCACTGCTCCGGGGGTCTTCTTCCGTCTTGGGGGTCTTCTCGCCGGACTCCCCCGCCATTTACCAAGCTCTTTTACCGAGCGAGGGGAGTCCGGCTACCTTCTTCGTCGTCGTCGCCGCCGTCTGGGGGTCTCGATCCGCCTTCGGGGGTCTTCTTCCGTCTTGGGGGTCTTCTCGCCGGACTCCTCCCCTCTCTTCTGCTCTTTTACCTAGCTCTTTCACGAGGGGAGGTGTCCGGCTACCTTCTTCTTCGTCGTCGCCGCCGTCGTCTGGGGGTCTCGATCCGCCTTCGGGGGTCTTCCGGGGGTCTCTTCTGTTCTTGCGGCGGTCGTCGTCTTCCGCGCCGCCGGCGCCTTGTCCTTCTTCTTGTCCTTCTTGTTCTTCTTCTTCTTCCGATGTTGACCCGACGCTCTCTCTGCCCGGAATGCCTGTGCCGCTCTGAGCTCGGACTTATATAGGGACATGGGCGACAGGGTCACATGTTCATGTCACATGGTGACCCCGCCCCCTTGCGATGTCACAGTCCCAGCATCCTCCGGGACTGTGACAACACAAGGGGGCGGGGTCACCATGTGACATGTGCATGTGACCCTGTCGCCCATGTCCCTATATAAGTCCGAGCTCAGAGCGGCACAGGCATTCCGGGCAGAGAGAGCGTCGGGTCAACATCGGAAGAAGAAGAAGAACAAGAAGGACAAGAAGGAGGACAAGAAGAAGAAGAAGGCGCCGGCGGCGCGGAAGACGACGACCGCCGCAAGAACAGAAGAGACCCCCGGAAGACCCCCGAAGGCGGATCGAGACCCCCAGACGACGGCGGCGACGACGAAGAAGGTAGCCGGACCCCCCTCGCTCGGTAAAAGAGCTTGGTAAATGGCAGGGGGAGTCCGGCGAGAAGACCCCCAAGACGGAAGAAGAAGACCCCCGGAGCAGTGCAATAAACTAATTTTTCAAAAGTGTGGGTGTTTTTTTTTTACTTTACATTTTACACCTTAGGTGAATGGGTAGGGGTACATCGTACCCCATACTCATTCACATAGGGTGGGGGGCCGGTATCTGGGGGCCCCCTTATTAAAGGGGGTTCCCAGATTCCGATAAGCCCCCGCCCGCAGACCCCGACAACCAACGGCCAGGGTTGTCGGGAAGAGGCCCTTGTCCTCATCAACATGGGGACAAGGTGCTTTGGGGTGGGGGGGCCGCACGGCCCCCCTTTCCCCAGGGCACCCCCCATGTTGAGGGCACGCGGCCTGGTACGGCTCAGGGGGGGGGGGGCGCTCGTTCGTCCCCACCCCTTTCCTGGCCTGCCAGGCTGCGTGCTCGGATGAGGGTCTGACATGGATTTGGGGGGAACCCTCACGCCGTTTTTTCGGCGTGGGGATTCCCTTTAAATCCATGCCAGGTCACGGAGCTAGCGCGGCGGCATTTACTGCCTACGCTAGCTACGTAACCTGAAGTTACGTTCGAAATGAACGGACTGCTCCGTGTGTGGGCAAGTCCGTTCATTTTCAAAAGTCCCGCGGACTTTTGGCCGGCGGATTATCCGCTGGACAAGTCCGTGCGTGTGTGGGCAAGTCCACACCCTCGGAAAGTCCAGCGGACCTAGCCGGAAAGTCCAGCGGATTGTCCGCTGGACTTAGGTCCGCCGGCAAAAGTCCGTACGTGTGTACGAGGCATAACACTACTGTCCACCCCAGTCTGACAATGCTGTTGTCCAAAGGTGTCTGTTGCTCCTTCATCCAGAGCGTAGGCACCCGAATACTAGATGTATGCTACTGGCCAGACCACCAGGTGAAAACAGAGGGGGGGGGGGGGGGGGGAGTGTAAAGAAAAAAAAAAAAAAAATTAATGCAGCCACATCTAATGATAGGTAAGCTGCAATATATTACATTTTTGGGGAGAATAAGGACACTGCTTGGTGTCACTTTAAGAAAACGACTTAAAGAAAACTTTATCACACACCGGGGAGAACTGTTCTGCTTGCCAAAACAATTGTAATTCTGTTTACTCAGTTACTAGACAGCAAAACCATCTCAGGATTAGTAGTTTGCCCTCTGCTTTCATGCAGCGCTTGGCCTTCATTCATTACTAATCACCCTCTTGTCTAATCCACTTCGACTTACTGTATTTCTGCCTGTGATGCAGCAGTAGTGAGGGATCACCATCTCATCTCAGGCCAGCTGCATCCAGGTCTCCTTACACCAACACTAAGTGATAAAGTTATATATCCTAAGCCACATCCACTCATTGAAGTTCTATCAGAATACAGATCTCTTCTGCTCCATCCATCAGTCTATGTACCTCCAGAGTACTAACTTCCCCTCTGCAAATGTTATCTGCATGGCTAGGTAACAAACGCATTGCCCAGTGCAGCCTGAATGTATTCAAAACTACATATCTGTTACTTATATGCATATGTAAAAAAAGGTAATGCATTAGACAATGGCGGGAAAACATTGATAGGACAGGTTTATTACATAACTGCATGTTAACTCCCCTTACACATGTGCGCTGCAGCAAAGTCTGATTGGCTACTAGCACAGGCC
>CM053033.1:88570088-88590846 GCA_028564925.1 Lithobates sylvaticus
AAAATCCCTATAATCTACAGACATAACCCACGATTCCTAACAAACTCTAACCAAACCTAAAATTAAAATCATTGTGGGTAAAAGAAAGAAAAAATCAAGAAGAAATCAGTATACATACCTTTTCTGAAGCCGATTCGATCTGGCCTCCAGTAGTGGAAGCTCTGCAGAGGATACAGCTGACGATGGCTGTGAAATTAATGGGGATTGGCGTCACCCATAGACTTACTATGGGGCTTCTGTTGTCCTCTGCACCCGCCTCCACAGCAAATCCAGCTGATCGGCTTCAAAAAGGTATGTATACTGATTTCTTCTTTACAGGGCTAGATGGGTTACTATTAGAGTGTGGATGTCTATAGATGCAGGGATTTTTGTGTTAGGGTGGACTTCTACTTTAAAGTTAGTTATGTTATGTTGTACGTAGATGAAGACAGCCATCACTGATCTTAGTTGATATAGAAACGCCTTCATGTTAGTAGTGTCTTGCAGTGATTGTGCGCACTGCTAAGCTGGTTACACACAGCTCTAATTTCAGCCAATTCATGCTGAACTGGCTTAAATTCCAGCTACAGGTGGCCCCAGCAGCAGCACCCAGCTACACAAGCTTTAAATGAAAAATTGCCGTCAGAACAGTCAATGCATCCTACCAGTTGGTATTCAAGCAGCCATAGGGGTCACAACTGACTAAATTCAATAGCTGGGAGCAGGGATTCCTTCATAAACTATATGAAAGGCAATTTTTGGATAGAGTGGAGAAGGATTAGGACTCCTATCAGGTTTCTTTCTTGCGGTCTCTCTGTGCCCCTGTTAGGGAAATTCACCCTCTCTACTAGTCCTGTTTACCATTATCCTCGAAAGTAATAGTCATAATAGTGGAAATATCTTACAATGGGGACAATAGTTATGGTGACCCTGGTGACAACCAGAAATTCCCTCACTTATATTCTCTCACTTCCTGTTTTGTCTGTGGGACAGGAAGTGAAGGGAAAAGTCCCCAATGGGATACAAAAATGGCAAAAGTAAACCTTATTGGGGTTATAACCACCCCCTTTACTCTATCCAAAATGAAAAAAAAGGAAAGATTTGCCTTTAGTTGTAAGCCAACCGTAGATTATGTGAATTTCTTTCCTGCAACCATGGGTTGCAGGAAAGAAAAATTGCTCGTTTTGAATCGATTCGATTTGAATCTCTTTGCAGAGCTATTGTGTTCACACACAGAGATTATTGCTAGTGGCTATAGTCAGTGTCCCCCCCCAAAATAATAAAAACACATGCAAAAATCCAACATGTGGGTTGTAACCAAGTCAATTAATGGATTGCCTTGGGTACAATCAGCCTGTCCATAGATGTTGATATCTGGGCTGGTCCCTGCTGAACCTGCCAAGATTTAAACCATATATGGCCCGGCTTTACTTTAATACTGTTTAGCATGGATAGAGGAACTTAACAAATTTCTCTCATTCAGCCTGCAAGCTCAACAAGAGAAATCTCTGTATAGCTAGCCTTACTTTCTCTCAGTGCAAGGTTATCAGTCTGATAAGACAGCTTGAAATAAATACATTGTCTAGGTGGTTTATCATGCAGCAGATTTTCCTTGGAAAACATTTTTTTTCCCCAAAAAGGGAAACGGCAACAACTGAAATTGAAATGAAATGAAAATATAGGTTCCCTTTAAGGAACTCCGTACCTTTCTCGCTTCATCCAGATCCTGCTGTAGCTGCTGAATTTCCTGTTTCTGCTCCTGCAGTTGCTCCAGGAGACGGCCATGTGCCCGGTTGGCCTCCTGTTGAAAGGGAACATAGTTAGAGAATGTTTACCATACACAGTCATATATAGATTAAATGCAATTATGTGTTCTTAACTAAAAAAAGGATCTTGTATTGCACTAAAGCAGGCCATAGATGATGTGATTTTCTTTCCTGTAACTACGAGTTGTAGGAAAGAAAAATCGCTTGATTTCCCCATCAACAGTCAGTGTTAACAGGGCAACAATACAATCAACCTGCACATAAATGGATCGAATCTTTGCTGGATCCTGATGAACCGGCTGAGATTTGATCCATCTATGGCCGGCTTAAGCCTCCTCCAAATCCCTTTTTTTTTTTTCGCTGTTGTGATCCGACTCCCAGTTAGAGGGCGTTTGCTCTCCATGGTTCCACTGTATGTAGGAACATAGCCACCCTCTCTCCATCTTACTCCCTAGATACACTAGGCACTAATAATGCACTTATAATGTGTACTGCTTAACTGTCTATTCCAAACAGTACAGGTGGCCCCAGCATTCCAAACAGTACTGAGGGGTAAAAGGAGAGGTTCAGGAGCTTGCGGATTGGTTTTAAAGGAGGCAGAAAACACAGTATGAAATAATTAAAAAAAAAAATAGATTACAGGGCCATTAAAGAGGTATGAAATCTAACAGCAAACATTATATTTCAGCTTACCAATTCTTAGAGGTGATAGCTGCTTTCGTTTTCTTAAGATTAATTCCTATTTATTTTCACCTGGTGATCCTGCCAGTAAGGTCGGTGCACTGCCAATACAGCCAACTCGCCAAAATCTCCAACCAAGTCCCTTCTGGTGACTCCAGCAGCAGTAATTGCAGATTTCAACGACTTGCCTGTTTTCACAGAACACCGGCAGTGCATACACATACAGAACACCGGCAGCGCATACATGTTATCGCTAGTAACAAATAACATGGCCGCCTCCAAGGTGGCAACATTTTTTTACTCCTTAGCTGGTGTTGTCAAAACAGCCAATTTGTGTTGTACTGTAGTGTATACGCTGCTGATGTTCTGTGAAAACAGGCAATTCTTTGAAAGTTGCTGCTGGAGAGTCACCAGTATTTACGCGGTTGGAGAATTTGGCGAGTTGGCTGTTTTGGCAGAACACCGGCCATAGATGGTTTGAACCGTGTGTGGGCAGGCTGAATGTACCAAGCTGATTGATTAATCCACCTGAATACAACCAGACTTCCAGATTCATGTGCGATTATCGCTAGCAGCTGCTATAGCCGCAAGCAATATTCACAGATTTCCCTGGTCAGGAGCAGACAATTCCTCAGCAGGAGGGATTCATCTGTCAGCACTATCTGTGTCGATGGGGGAATTGTGTGAATTTCTTTCCTGAGACCACGGAATATTCTGCTTCAACTGAATAAGCAGTTCTGCAGATATAGCAGTTAGAGGGTCGAGACACTATCAGAGGTGCTTACAATAGTCAGGTTTTATTTATGAAAAACTTTTATGCTGAAAGGAACAAAACAGTTGCTATAACTGCTTATAAAGTGTAAGTTGGAGTTTTGTTTAGTTTATAGAAGTCTGCAGTGCATCTAACACTACTGTCCACCCCAGTCTGACAATGCTGTTGTCCAAAGGTGTCTGTTGCTCCTTCATCCAGAGCGTAGGCACCCAAATACTAGATGTGGGTTACTGGCCAGACCACCAGGTGAAAACAGAGGGGGGGGGGGAGTGTAAAGAAAAAAAAAATTAATGCAGCCACATCTAAATGATAGGTAAGCTGCAATATATTACATTTTTGGGGAGAATAAGGACACTGCTTGGTGTCACTTTAAGAAAACGACTTAAAGAAAACTTTATCACACACCGGGGAGAACTGTTCTGCTTGCCAAAACAATTGTAATTCTGTTTACTAGACAGCAAAACCATCTCAGGATTAGTAGTTTGCCCTCTGCTTTCATGCAGCGCTTGGCCTTCATTCATTACTAATCACCCTCTTGTCTAATCCACTTCGACTTACTGTATTTCTGCCTGTGATGCAGCAGCAGTGAGGGATCACCATCTCATCTCAGGCCAGCTGCCTCCAGGTCTCCTTACACCAACACTAAGTGATAAAGTTATATATCCTAAGCCACATCCACTCATTGAAGTTCTATCAGAATACAGATCTCTTCTGCTCCATCCATCAGTCTATGTACCTCCAGAGTACCAACTTCCCCTCTGCAAATGTTATCTGCATGGTTAGGTAACAAACGCATTGCCCAGTGCAGCCTGAATGTATTCAAAACTACATATCTGTTACTTATATGCATATGTAAAAAAAAAAAAATGTAATGCATTAGACCAGGGATCCTCAAACTACGGCCCTCCAGCTGTTGTGGAACTACACATCCCATGAGGCATTGTAAAAAACTCTGACATTCACAGACATGACTAAGCATGATGGGAATTTGTAGTTCCTAAACAACTGGAGGGCCGTAGTTTGAAGACCCCTGCATTAGACAATGGCAGGAAAACATTGATAGGACAGGTTTATTACATAACTGCATGTTAACTCCCCTTACACATGTGCGCTGCAGCAAAGTCTGATTGGCTGCTAGCACAGGCCATTGTTCTCCCAGTCTGAGGGCAGCTGTGCAGGGAATCAAAAGGGGCTGATTGGGACAGGAAATTATGGGAAATCTCCCAAAGACACACAAAAAACACTTATTTTTTTTCAACAGGACGGGGAAGGGTTAGAACTTCTGACAATGTATTGCAGTCTGTGCTTTTCAGTCCCTGTGAGAACCTCCCCCCTAATTTGTTGTCATTTGTGTCACAGGGAAGAGGAGTGAAATAAAATATATCCCCCGATTGGGGGGGAGAAATTCAAATCCCCCCCCCCCCCCCCCCCCAAAATAAAAAATGGATGGAGTTGGGCTTTAACAGCATGGCAAGAGATAGTCTTCTCACTTCATAGTGCAGTTTTGTACATTTATTACAAAAGATCTTTACAAGCAACAATTACTTGGCTCACATTTTGTTACTCTGCCCATAAAATAACAAACTGATTATTCAATCTACCAATCATTTCCATATTATAACCTAATCTAGCAAATACCAATTGTTATTTACCAATATTCAGTCACATTTCATACGATTTTTGGGGTTGGAAATGTACAAATATTTTGGCAAACGATCAAGCATGAGATGGATTGTCCCCGCATTATTTGTATCAATTTCAACTTATCGGAATCTGGGAGCCCCCTTTAATAAGGGGCCCCCCAGATACCGGCCCCCCACCCTATGTGAATGAGTATGGGGTACGATGTACCCCTACCCATTCACCTAAGTGTAAAATGTAAAGTAAAAAAAAAACACCCACACTTTTGAAAAATAGTTTATTGCACTGCTCCGGGGGTCTTCTTCCGTCTTGGGGTGTCTTCTCGCCGGACTCCCCCGCCATTTACCAAGCTCTTTTACCGAGCGAGGGAGTCCGGCTACCTTCTTCGTCGTCGCCGCCGTCTGGGGGTCTCGATCCCCCTTCGGGGGTCTTCTTCCGTCTTGGGGGTCTTCTCGCCGGACTCCTCCCCTCTCTTCTGCTCTTTTACCTAGCTCTTTCACGAGGGGAGGAGTCCGGCTACCTTCTTCGTCGTCGCCGCCGTCGTCTGGGGGTCTCGATCCGCCTTCGGGGGTCTTCCCGGGGGTCTCTTCTGTTCTTGCGGCGGTCGTCGTCTTCCGCGCCGCCGCCGGCGCCTTGTCCTTCTCTTGTCCTTCTTGTTCTTCTTCTTCTTCCGATTTTGACCCGTCGCTGTCTCTGCCCGGAATGCCTGTGCCGATCTGCGCTCGGACTTATATAGGGACATGGGGGACAGGGTCACATGTTCATGACACATGGTGACCCCGCCCCCTTGTGTTGTCACAGTCCCGGAGGATGCTGGGACTGTGACATCGCAAGGGGGCGGGGTCACCATGTGACATGAACATGTGACCCTGTCCCCCATGTCCCTATATAAGTCCGAGCGCAGATCGGCACAGGCATTCCGGGCAGAGACAGCGCGGGGTCAACATCGGAAGAAGAAGAAGAACAAGAAGGACAAGAAGAAGGACAAGGCGCCCGCGGCGCGGAAGACGACGACCGCCGCAAGAACAGAAGAGACCCCCGGAAGACCCCCGAAGGCGGATCGAGACCCCCAGACGACGGCGGCGACGACGAAGAAGGTAGCCGGACTCCTCCCCTCGTGAAAGAGCTAGGTAAAAGAGCAGAAGAGAGGGGAGGAGTCCGGCGAGAAGACCCCCAAGACGGAAGAAGACCCCCGAAGGCGGATCGAGACCCCCAGACGGCGGCGACGACGAAGAAGGTAGCCGGACTCCCCTCGCTCGGTAAAAGAGCTTGGTAAATGGCGGGGGAGTCCGGCGAGAAGACCCCCAAAGACGGAAGAAGACCCCCGGAGCAGTGCAATAAACTATTTTTTCAAAAGTGTGGGTGTTTTTTTTTTTTTACTTTACATTTTACACCTTTGGTGAATGGGTAGGGGTACTTCGTACCCCATACTCATTCACATAGGGTGGGGGGCCGGTATCTGGGGGCCCCTTATTAAAGGGGGCTCCCAGATTCCGATAAGCCCCCGCCCGCAGACCCCGACAACCAACGGCCAGGGTTGTCGGGAAGAGGCCCTTGTCCTCATCAACATGGGGACAAGGTGCTTTGGGGGTGGGGGGGGGCCGCACGGCCCCCCTTTCCCCAGGGCACCCCCCATGTTGAGGGCACGCGGCCTGGTACGGCTCAGGAGGGGGGGGGGGGCGCTCGTTCGTCCCCCCACCCCTTTCCTGGCCTGCCAGGCTGCGTGCTCGGATGAGGGTCTGACATGGATTTGGGGGGAACCCCCACGCCGTTTTTTCGGCGTGGGGATTCCCTTTAAATCCATGCCAGCTTGCGGAGCTAGCGCGGCGGCATTTACTGCCTACGCTAGCTACGTAACCTGAAGTTACGTTCGAAATGAACGGACTGCTCCGTGTGTGGGCAAGTCCGTTCATTTTCAAAAGTCCCGCGGACTTTTGGCCGGCGGATTATCCGCTGGAGAAGTCCGTGCGTGTGTGGGCAAGTCCACACCCTCGGAAAGTCCAGCGGACCTAGCCGGAAAGTCCAGCGGATTGTCCGCTGGACTTAGGTCCGCCGGGAAAAGTCCGTACGTGTGTACGAGGCATTAGAATTGCTTGCAGTCTCCACTCTAATTCATCCCAAAGATGTTCTATCGTGTTGAGGCCGGTCAAAGTTCCTCCACCCCAAACTCCCTCATCCATGTCTTTATAGAAACGCTTTTATTGGGTTTTTTTAATACTCATCCATGTCTTTATGGGAGCATGAAATTGTCCAAATCGTCTTGGTATTCTGCCACCTTAAGGAGGTCCCTTCATTGTAACCAAGGGGTCAAGCCCAACCTCTCAAAAACAACCCCACGCCATAATCCCCCCTCCACCAATATATTTGGACCAGTGTACAAAGCAAGGTCCATAAAGTCATGGATGAGCAAGTTTGGGGTGGAGGAACTTGATTGGCCTTCACAGAGTCCTGACCTCAACCCGATAGAACACCTATGGGATGAATTAGAGCGGAGACTGCGAGCCAGGTCTTACATAGTTAGTTAGGTTGATAAAAGACACAAGTCCACCCAGTTCAACCACAAATAAAAAAAAATGTATACACACACACACACACACACACACACACACACATACATACATATATATATATATAGATATTAATATATATATATATATATAATATATATATTTGATCCATAGGAAGGCAAAAAAAAAAAACAGCCGAGCATGATCCAATTTGCTAAAGCAGGGGAAAAAATTCCTTCCTGATCCCCCGAGAGGCAATCGGAAATCGGATTTTCCCCGGATCAACTTTACCTATAAATGTTGGTACCCAGTTATATTATGTACATTTAGGAAAGAATCCAGGCCTTTCTTAAAGCAATCTACTGGTGGCCAGAACCACCTCTGCAGGGAGTCTATTCCAAATTTTCACAGCTCTTACTGTGAAGAAACCTTTCCGTATTTGGAGATGAAATCTCTTTTCCTCTAGACGTAAAGAGTGCCCCCTTGTCCTCTGTGTTGACCGTAAAGTGAATAACTCAACACCAAGTTCACTATATGGACCCCTTATATATTTGTACATGTTGATCATATCCCGCCTTAATCTCATCTTATCAAGGGTGAATAAATTCAGTTCCTCTAATCTTTCCTCATAGCTGAGCTCCTCCATGCCTCTTATCAGTTTGGTTGCCCTTCTCTGCACTCTTTCTCCAGTTCCCGGATATCCTTTTTGAGAACTGGTGCCCAAAACTGAACTGCATATTCCAGATGAGGTCTTACTAATGATTTGTACAGGGGCAAAATTATATCTCTCTCTCTGGAGTCCATACCGCTCTTAATATAAGAAAGGACTTTGCCCGCTTTGGAAACCGCAGCTTGGAATTGCATGCTATTATTGAGCTTATGATCTACCAAAACCCCCAGATCCTTCTCCACTATGGATTCCCCCAGTTGTACTCCCCCTAGTATGTATGATGCATGCATATTCTTAGCCCCCAAGTGCATAACTTTACATTTATCAACATTAAACCTCATCTGCCACATAGTCGCCCAATTAGACAGAGCATTGAGGTCGGCTTGTAAATTGGAGACATCCTGTAAGGACGTTATTCCACTGCATAGCTTGGTGTCATCTGCAAAGACGGAAATGTTACTTTTGATCCCAGACCCAATATCATTTATAAAGATATTAAAAAGTAAGGGTCCCAGCACTGAACCTTGGGGTACACCACTGATAACCTTAGACCATTCAGAGTAAGAATCATTAACCACTACTCTCTGAATTCTGTCTTTTAGCCAGTTTTCTATCCATTTACAAACTGATATTTCCAAGCCTGTAGACTTTACCTTACACATGAGCCGTGTGTGGGGAACTGTGTCAAACGCTTTTGCAAAATCCAAGTATACCACGTCCACCCCCACCCCTCTGTCCAAGGTTTTACTTACCTCCTCATAAAAAGAAATCAGGTTTGTTTGACAACTTCTGTCTTTCATGAATCCATGCTGTCTGTTGCTTAAAATATTTTTTTTCAGCAAGAACTCGTCTATGTGGTCTTTTATTAAAAACTCTCCAGTATCTTCCCAACTATAGAAGTTAAACTAACAGGTCTATAGTTACTTGGTAAAGACTTTGTTCCCTTTTTAAATAAAGGCACCACATTGGCCCTGCGCCAATCCAGTGGTACTATTCCTGTCATTAATGAGTCCCTAAAAATTAGATACAATGGCTTTGAAATTACAGAGCTCAATTCTTTTAGGATCCGTGGGTGGATTCCATCTGGTCCAGGTGCTTTATCCACCTTTATTCTGTCTAAATATTTCTGGACCATATCACTTTTGAGCCATTGTGAATCATTTTGGGGCTGTGTCACTACCACCCCCATTATGGACATGAGCTCCCCCATGCTCCTTTGTATACACAGAGCTGAAGAAAGTATTTAATAAATTTGCCTTCTCTTTGTCCCCAGTAACCAACTCTAGATTATTTTGAAAGGGCCTACATGCTCAGACCTGACCTTTTTACTATTAATATATTTGAAGAATTTTTTGGGGGTTTTCCTACTATCTTTTGCAATCTGTCTTTCGTTTTGAATTTTTGCATCCTTGATTTCCTTTTTACATATTCTGTTATATTCTTTGTAACATTTAAATGACACTAGTGTTCCTTCATTTTTATATTTTTTTAAAAGCTCTTTTCTTATTTTATAGCTTTTTTTTAACTTTGGCCGTGAGCCACATAGGTTTTATTTTTAGCCTTTTAAACTTATTGCCCATGGGAATATACTTTGCAGTGAGTTCACAAACAGTCTTTTTGAAGAATTCCCATTTCTGTTCTGTGCCCATTGATGCCAATATTCCCTCCCAGTCTAAGTCCTGGAGAGCAGCCCTCATCCTTGGAAAATTTGCTCTCTTGAAATTAAGTGTTTTTATCTTTGTCCACGAGTGCCCTCACAAATGTACTTCTGGAAGAATGGTCAAACACTCCCATAGACACACTCCTAAACCTTGTGGACAGCCTTCCCAGAAGAGTTGAAGCTGTTATAGCGGCAAAGGGTGGGCCAACTCAATATTAAACCCTACGGACTAAGACTGGGATGCCATTAAAGTTCATGTGCGTGTAAAAGCAGACGCCCCAATACTTTTGGTAATATAGTGTATTTCATTGATTTTTTTAAACAAATGTTTGAGCTTTGCAGCAAGTTCCTAGGTGTGCTGCTGACATGCTTTATCTAATTCCAGAGTCTGGTCTCCCTTTCAAAACAGCGTTGATCAGCTGTGTCTTCTGTGTAAAACAGTAGCCTTGCAGTTTCTGGAACTGCTTGTATAAATGGGGCTGCTATCCTGGGAACACTGAATAAAATGCTGAATATTTTAAATAGCCTTAGAACGTTTTGCTTTTCATTTTTACCCAGGACAGCTGATTGCAGCTGTTTGAATTCTGCTTTATATTGCGGCTATATATGGTTCCACCCAATAACCAATCTCACATTAGGATGCCGATTGGCTCAATCACTTACTAGCTTCACAGTGGGACTTGTACTTTCACAGCTGGAAAGCGCAAGGTTATGTACAGCCAGCACAAAGCAAGCTTTAATAATGCAGAATTTGTCCCAAAAAACATCCTACCGTCAGCTGTGTTTTCAAATCATCCCGTTGCTGCAGAAGAGCTTCCTTTTCATTTTGCTGCTGCTGGATCTCTGCCGTCAGTGCTGCATTCTGGTCCCGCAGTAAACTCAGCTCCTGAGTCCTTGATGTCTGAATCTGCACACAGAGAAAAAGTTCACAACCAATATTCTGCGAGTTCCCTCTGTATTATTAAAGTGGTTGTAACCTTACAAAACCATTCACTGCCAGCCCCTCTCTTTTATGCAGCTATAACACACAGTGTAAGCGTTTGTTGAAAACAAAGCCTCTAAATACCTTTTTTAAGATATCTTCATGCCAGTCACCTGACTCCCGGACGCTCTATTCCTCTGATCTACAAGCAACAGTGGGAGGGGCCAAGATCTCCCTCTGACATCAGCCTGCAAGGTCACGTGACCGACATGCTGGCCGTTCAGCCTCTGCCGCTGTAGCCCTTAGATGGGGGAGGAGAGCGACCGGGAGTCATGTGACCGGCCTAAAGATATATGACAATTAGGTATTTAGAGGCTTTGTTTTTAACATTTACTCGTGTGTTATGGCTGCATAAAAGAAAGGGGCTGGCAGTGACATTTTTTCAGTTTACTTTACTACTAATAACGGCAGGAGGTGGGGTGGAGACAACACTGACACATACACGATCTGACAGGCAGGGAGGGAGAGAGGAGATCAGCGGATGACGGAGGCACGTGAACTGACCATAGTAATCAGGGCTCAGCACACCAAGTGGTGGACACAGTGGTGGACACAGGAACAGGCAGGATCAACCAGATTTTTTACAGCTTACAGATGGACAGGTTAGACAGCACAAGGACTGTGCTGTTTAACCTGCTATAAGGGAACAGGTGCTACTTTTTTTTTTTTTTTTTTTATGGTTACAACCACTTTAATGACAAAATTAAAATGAGGCAAGGTACAGACAGCAAATCACAGTTAGGCCCCATTCACACCAGTGCTTTACTCTGGTAAGCATCTACTATTATTTTTCTCATCACTGATGATTAGTCTGTTTACCAGGCATCCACATGCAGCCCAACTCAAGTACTGCACGCAGCAGCATACATTATTACAGTAATCAATAATGCAATACGAGCAGATACATCTTTATGTGTATCCATGGCTAAAACTTTTTTTTTTGGGGTGGTAGTAGATTGGATAGCGTGGAACGGGTTAAAACCCTGGTCAGATTTTGTATTACCATGAGAGTCATCCTTCTCTGTTTGTCCTGTTGCCCATTGTCACTGGGTCAGAATGTGATAGATTACAGTTGTTACAGAACAAGAACGGCAAGGAAATCTTCCAATGGGGACACATGTTTTTCTGACAACTTACTGGGTGTTTCTCCTTATGCCTTATTATCTCCTTATTCTCCATACGATCGCACATTCCGACAACAAAATCCATGGGATTTTTTCCGGACAGATTTTGGCTCAAACTTGTCTTGCATACACGCGGTCACACAATGTTGTCATAAAATCCGAACGTCAAGAACGCAGTGACGTAAGACGAGCCGAGAAAATTTAGTTCCATAGCCAGTGTGGCTCTTCTGCTAAATTCCGAGTATGCGTGGAACTTTGTGCGTCGGAATTGTGTACACACAATCGGAATTTCCGACAACAGATTTTGTTGTTGGAAAATTTGAGATCCAGATCTCAAATTTTGTGTGTCGGAAATTCCGGTGGAGCCTACACACGGTCAGAATTTCTGACAAAAAGCTTCCATCGGAAAAATCCGACTATGTGTAAGCGGCATCACTGTGGAGAGATTTCTTCTGACTTCCAGTTGTCTTCTCAGGACAAGAAAAAAGGTAAATCTACCAAAATGGGAAACAGCCAGCAAAAATAAAATAAAATGTTTATATATTTATATCTATCCATCTATCCACATACAGTACATTTTATATTTACATATATTACACACACACATATACACACACAGGAGGGTTCTCCCATTCATTACTCTATCCTAAAACTAAGGGGAAAAAAATTAGCTTTCATGCAATTTTGAGTGGAGGAGAAAAAGTTATGTGAATGTCCAGTACTCTTTAATAACAGATAACAAAATAGTATAGAGTAATACGAATAAGACAAAAGAAAAAAAAAAAAAAAAAGACAATAATTTATACAGGTTTTCAAATGCATAGATGTGAATAAGAGCTAACGGTAGATTAATAGGACTTTTGTATATTGATTTGTAGTTATACAGCCTTAAAGAATAACTCTGGTCCCATTAAAAAAAGCATGAAAATGTTTCCATCTGTCAAGTGCCATAATTTCTCAATATAACAAAGGGGATTTTCCTACTCCTAATGAAAAAGTAGCTAACATGCTCTAGGAGTAGATAAATCTAAAGTACAGACACATATAAAATACAGAAATGAGTGCAGCTCTGTAATCATTACTACAGCGCAGTAGGGAACTGTCTGAAGCCACAAGACTTCACAGACGATTTCCCTTTAGATGGTATGGCGACGGCAGCACCTGAGAGCCCATTGTAAAATTGGCTTGGATGAAGACACCGCTGAATTTGTGAACGGGTAAGTGTCCTAATATTAAAAAAAGTCAGCAGCTTCAGTATTTGTAGCTGCTGACTTTTAATTCTTTCTGAAGGAGCCCCGCTTTAATGTGTTTATTTAATGCAAGCAGTGCAAGTACCCAAATGTTACTTGGTATTAGCCCTTGCAGTTCATGTATAGCAGAGCGTAGACTGAGAGAAGGAGAAACAGCACAAATAGCCAATCAATTGCACTGCAGTGTGAAGGGCATTCTGATTTTAGAGAACGGAGCACATTAGCTTGCCACTTCTCCTTTCACGGTCCAGTCACTGGATGGGGGAGGAACAAGACCTGTAAGTATTACTGAACTGCAGCAAAGAAAAATCAGTTGTTATGCTCTGCCAGATAAGACTGTGCTGCATGGCAGAGCTGTGTAAATTTTGGAACAGGATAAACAGAAATACAAGTCCTTTGGAATATAAAACCGTCCCCTTTATGCATTTCATCTGTATATTTAGCTGTTTGCCTGGAGTTTAGATTTTAGATCCTCACAGACGGTCTCTATAAATACCATTGGTAAAATTGTTCAGTTAAGGAGGATAGGTGGATTCAATAAGGCTTTACAATTCAGAAATTTGCATCTGTAAAAAGCAGTTAGAGACCATATACACTGATCAGCCATAACATTATGACCACTGACAGGTAAAGTGAATAATATTGATTATCTTGTTACAAAGGTATCTGAAATTGGGTGGGGTATATTAGGCAGAAAGTGAAGTTAATAGCAGAAAAATGGGCAGGTGTAAGGATCTAAGCGACTTACGTTGTTTTCATGTCTGGGGAGTATTTTGGCACCCCACAAGTCTGATGACAGAGTTTATCATGAAAGCAGAACATCTGGTACTGCAGGCTGATTTTCTTCACTAGTTTCAGGACTTGTTATCTGCTCCAATTTCTGGCCAGTGCAAGTAGTATGTAGGGCAGCGTACAGGGCTCAGTAGCACGACGTAGGGCAGCGCACAGGGCTCAGTAGCACGACGTAGGGCAGCGCACAGGGCTCAGTAGCACGACGTAGGGCAGCGCACAGGGCTCAGTAGCACGACGTAGGGCAGCGCACAGGGCTCAGTAGCACGACGTAGGGCAGCGCACAGGGCTCAGTAGCACGACGTAGGGCAGCGCACAGGGCTCAGTAGCACGACGTAGGGCAGCGCACAGGGCTCAGTAGCACGACGTAGGGCAGCGCACAGGGCTCAGTAGCACGACGTAGGGCAGCGCACAGGGCTCAGTAGCACGACGTAGGGCAGCGCACAGGGCTCAGTAGCACGACGTAGGGCAGCGCACAGGGCTCAGTAGCACGACGTAGGGCAGCGCACAGGGCTCAGTAGCACGACGTAGGGCAGCGCACAGGGCTCAGTAGCACGACGTAGGGCAGCGCACAGGGCTCAGTAGCACGACGTAGGGCAGCGCACAGGGCTCAGTAGCACGACGTAGGGCAGCGCACAGGGCTCAGTAGCACGACGTAGGGCAGCGCACAGGGCTCAGTAGCACGACGTAGGGCAGCGCACAGGGCTCAGTAGCACGACGTAGGGCAGCGTACAGGGCTCAGTAGCACGACGTAGGGCAGCGTACAGGGCTCAGTAGCACGACGTAGGGCAGCGTACAGGGCTCAGTAGCACGACGTAGGGCAGCGTACAGGGCTCAGTAGCACGACGTAGGGCAGCGCACAGGGCTCAGTAGCACGACGTAGGGCAGCGTACAGGGCTCAGTAGCACGACGTAGGGCAGCGCACAGGGCTCAGTAGCACGACGTAGGGCAGCGTACAGAGGTCAGTGCGACGTAGGGCAGCGTACAGAGGTCAGTGCGACGTAGGGCAGCGTACAGAGGTCAGTGCGACGTAGGGCAGCGTACAGAGGTCAGTGCGACGTAGGGCAGCGTACAGAGGTCAGTGCGACGTAGGGCAGCGTACAGAGGTCAGTGCGACGTAGGGCAGCGTACAGAGGTCAGTGCGACATAGGGCAGCGTACAGAGGTCAGTGCGACGTAGGGCAGCGTACAGAGGTCAGTACGACGGGGTCAGGGAGCATGGTACTGGGGATCAGAAGATTACGGTGCAGTGGGGGTCAGGAGGGCACAGTGCAGGGGGGTCAGGAGAGTTTGGTACTCGGAGATTAGAAGGGCACAGTACAGGGGATCAGGAGGGCTGGGGTGTCAGGGGGCATGGTGCTGAGGCATTAGGAGAACTGTGGTGTCAGGAGGGCATGGTGTTGGGGCATCAGGAGGGCTGTGGTGTCAAGAGGGAATTGTGTTGGGGCATCATGAGGGCACAGTTGTTGGTTTTTAATGCAGAGTGGCGCAGGCAAGGTGCATTGGCAAACCTACATGTCCTGGCACCGATTCCTGCTGGCAATTCTCTCTCACCTTCCCACCTGGTATAACCCACAAGCCCCTGGGATCAGAGAGGAGGAAGAACTGGGGCATGTTCTAGAAGCTTTCTCCGCCTCCACCTTGCCTCTGCAACCGAGAATTGGGTGAGCGTGCACCTGGCCAGGTCAGCAACACTGGGACGTGTTCGCAATCTACCCATCACCTGTCTGTGGTCGATTAGTAGCCGACCCCTGCTTTAAGGGTATCCTCCTTATAGGAGTTGCTCTGAGGGCTTTGTAAAGGAAGCTTGCACTGAGAAAAATATATAGAGGCTGGCAACTTCCATCTGAAAATAAACATACATGTTCCAAGGTCAAGGACCTGGGCAATGTTAAAGCCAGAGCAGTGTGACAAGCAGGCAACTATCATTTTTGGAAAGACGGGTCAGCAGTGGCAGCGTTCATATTTTTGTCAGTGCAGGTTTTTGTGCATAAAAGATAATTAAATCAGTGATGGCTTTGATTTTGGAGAGTGCATATTAAAGATATAATTGCTGGATAATATGCATTTGTTTACTGTACTAAATCGAAACACTATATAGCCCCTCAGATGTGACCTGCTCCCTAATTCAGCCCCGACTCACCTGTCATGTTTCTTCTTCAGTTTCTCTGATACCTGTTAGAAGAACAAGATAATTATAACTGTCACATCTGACAAATAGGATACAGACAAGAAGGGTAAAAAAAAATAAAACACTGAGATTTGTTTTTTGTTTACCATGTTTTTATTTGAATCATTTTTTTAAAACATATATAAAAGACTTTATAGTCAGCTGGACTAGGTTAGTTAGGTGTAAATTGCTGTATATTGTTTTTGGGCCCTGTGTGGTCTCAGAAGTGGGTTGTTGTTGTACCTGTGCAGCTTCAAGTGTTGAAGGATGCTTATAAAACTTAATAAAAAGAATAACATTCATAAGACAAGGCATTGTTGGAAGTGAGCGAGACAGGGTAGGCCCACCCCCCCCCACTTTTTTTTTTTCCTTTGGGGGGGGGGGGGGCTAAGGAAGAATTAATTATTTGACTGAGTATTAATTTATGTAAAAGAACAATGTATGTATAATTTTTATAATATGTGAAAATAAAGAATATATAAAAAAAAAAAAGGCAAGGCATTGTGCAAAATGAAATCAAGAAAAAAAAAAAAAAAAAAAAACAGGCCAAGAAAGCAGTTTAAACTACAAATAACATATAACAATGTTGGTCTAATAAAGTCCAGTTTCCGCAGTGACATAAAAGAGTCTAATTTTGGGAAGGACATGAACACATGCTAGTACCAGACGACGTAATGGATGTGGCATGGATACGTACTCAAAGAAAAGAAGAAAAAGAATAGATGGGAAAGGAGAGAGAAGAAAAAGAAGAGGGCAAGGAAGAAGCAGGGGGAAAGGAAGAGAGGGGATGCCGAATGGTCGACTAATACAGACTAGTTTAGCAAGATGGTGTCTAGAGGTTGTTCAGAGATATCAGTATTAGAAAAAAACTCCAAACATTGAGCTGAGGCTTTGAACTCAAACCAATAGGCCATACCTTGGTTTGCCTTTTTGGAGTTTGTCGTAAGGTGTAAGTATTATCTTCCATAAGACAAATGGAATCTATGGTGTGAAATCACTGGAGAATAGAGGGGGATGTTTTTGCCCCCAGTACTTGGGCATTTAGTAGGTGGAGGGGTAAAAGATTAGTTTGTAACACAAATCTGCGTCTTTCCCATGCAGATAAAGAAAGAACTTCACTTTATTAACCCCAAATTCCAGGAATACAACCCCACCTTTCCTCTGTCCCCAGATGCTTAGCAAAGAAAATGCAGAGTGCTTCTGGGTATAGAGGTTCTCCCACTTTTTCCACACATGACAGCACTGCTGTTTAGTGGTTCAGCCATCATTATGCATAGGGCAGGGAGAAGGATCTCAGCCCTGTGTAAGCTCAGACTAGAGCTACTTGGAAGCTTACCCAGGGTCTAATTTTCTCACTCATGGCAAATGAGAAGAGTGGCAGGGGTGCAAAAGGCAAAAAAATGTTTTTTGGGCAGAAATCAGTAAAAAGAACCTGAAGAGCCATCTTGCATGGGCAAAGCAGATGTTTGTTTTAAAAGTGTGTCGATTTCGGTTACCTTTGAATTCTCCTCTTGTAGCCGCGAGCGATCACCCTGTGTAAGAAACAAATATACTGTGAAACATACAAGGAAAGTCAAAAGGCACAATGAAATTACAAAAAGGTACACCATACTACAGCCATGGCCAAAAGTTTTGAGAATGACAAAAATATTAATTTTCACAAAGTCTGCTGCCTCAGTTTTTTAGATTTTTTTTAAAAAGATGCTTTTTATTGAACTTTTTTGCGAAAGAAATACACGAAGTAAAAAATGTGGCATATAGTAATATACAACTCAATAACAAAAAGGGCAGCGCTACAATACTTCAAACATAAAGTGCCTGATGACCTGCATGCGCAGGAAACGCATAGGGAGCAGCTTTGGATGCTGACGCCACACCACCGTGTCCCAGTTTGGGATCGGCGGCTTTTGCTGCAAGTTATTTATATTTTATATTGGATGTACAGCCTTCATTTTACTTGTATGTCATTAAAGGACAACAGATCTAGCATTGATAATATTATAATATCGAGATATCTCAGCGTACATGAGCATTTTTACCAAAAAGGACATGCATGGGGTCTACCTACCACAGTGGCACGGGCAGTGACACTTCACTTATAAAAAAACTCTGGAGTGAGAAATCATTGAGTCACCTGGGCGACATTGAGAATAATCCATTGTGCCTCTTTTTGCAACAATATTATTTCATCTTCCCTCCCATCGGGCAATACGAGTTTGTATATGACTGCACTATATAAGGGGCCCAATGGATTTTTCTCCTGGACTCAATGTCGCCTAAGGGACTCAATGATTTCTCACTCCAGAGCTTTTTATATGAGTGGCGTATCACTGTGGTAGGTAGACCTCATGCATGTCCTTTTTGGTAAAAATGTACACCGAGATATGATCAATAATATTATCAATGCTAGATCTGTGTTGAGATAGAGATATAGATATAGACACACACACACATTATATATATATATATATATATATATATATATATATATATATATATATATATATATATATATATATATATATACATATATACATATATACATATATACACACATACATATACACACATACATATACACACACACACACACACACACACACACTTGTGTGCGTTTTTTCGGTGATACCAATTTGGTATCACCAAATGATGCTCAACTACACCGCAGAGTGCATGAGCATCATGGGAAATGTAGTTCCAAAACATCTGGGGTGCCAAGGTTCGCCATCACTGGCCTAGGCCATCTTTATGTAGAGCAACAATTCTTTTTTTCAGATCCTCAGAGAATTCTTTGCCATGAGGAGCCATGTTGAACTTCCAGTGACCAGCATGAGAGAGTGTGAGCGATAACACCAAATTTAACACATCTGCCCCCCATTCACACCTGAGACCTTGTAACGCTAACGAGTCACATGACACCGGGGAGGGAAAATGGCTAATTGGGCCCAATTTGGACATTTTCACTTAGGGGTGTACTCACTTTTGTTGCCAGCGGTTTAGATATTAATGGCTGTGTGTTGAGTTAGTTTGAAGGGACAGCAAATTTACACTGTTATACAAGCTGTACACTCACTACTTTACATTGTAGCAAAGTGTCATTACTTCAGTGTTGTCACATGAAAAGCTAGAATAAAATATTTACAAAAATGTGAGGGGTGTACTCACTTTTGTGAGATACTGTATATGTAGGGTTGGCGCTACCTGTATCCAGTTTCATAAGCTCTTTGGTCTTGCCTATGATGGTGAGGTTTGAATGGATGAAAAGATCTGTGGACAGTTGTCTTTTATACACAGTTGTAGTTGTCATTAGGAGCACCTTCTTAAAATTGACAGAACTAATCTGTGTACCACATACTGTAGCCAGAATTATTGTTGGTTGGTGGGGGAATCCCCCCCCCCCCCCCCTGCACACCTATACTACTTGCTCCTAAGCGCGGAGTTGTCTGTTGTATTATTCTGGTGGGGGAATCAAAACGTTTTTTTTTTACTCACGGAACTGCAACTCAATTTATAACATTTGTATCAGGTTTTTTTTCTGTATTTTTGGTTGATATTCTGTCTCTATCATTTAAAATATACCTGATAAAGATTATAGACCCTTCATTATTTGGGGGGGGGGTCAAATAATTAATTTTCCCCACTGTATGTATATGAAGCAGACAACACCATGCCTTGACTATAACATTCTAGGCCTATTTTTCTATTGTTATTATCACAGACGTGAACGGTAAGTCAATGCAATAACATCTAGCGGGGAAACACGAAAGGCAAATCACCTTCTTACTCAGAGGGACAGTCCTGCAACCAGCAACTACTCCTTCAGCTACAGCCATCCCAAAATATGGTTTAAATCTTTTGCATTTGAATATCACAGACCTGTAATGTGAGTATCTTTGCCTTTAACAACTTATTCTCCTCCGTCTGCGTTGCTAGTTCAAGTGTTATGCCTGAAAGGAAACAGAAATTACAGAACTCCACTTTAAGCATCTCCAGTTTGATTTAAATGCGAGTTTTCTTGTGTCTGGCGAATGGCCATTTTTACCATATTTCCATTTAAGAAGGATGTTAGCACCCATTAACCACTTCCAGACCGCCCACCGCACATATACTGCAGCAGGGCGGCCCGGCTGTGCAAACTGAGGTACCTGGACTCAATGTCCACCGGTCACCCACAATCGCGGTAAAGAGAGGCAAAACGAGACGGATCCCCGGAGAGGAGAGAGAGATCAGCTGTTCCTAGTGATCCGGAACAGCGATCTCTCTGTCCCCGACAGTTAGAAAACACTTCCCTAGGAAACACTTAACCCTTTGATCACCGCTAGTGTTAACCCCTTCCCTGCCAGTGCCATTTAGACAGTGATCAGTGCCTTTTTATAGCACTGATCACTGTATTGGTGTCACTGGTCACCAAAAAGTATCACTTAAGGTCAGATTTGTTTCCCCTATTTTGTAGACGTTATAACTTTTGGATATGCATTATAGTGGAAAAGAAAAAATATATATTTTTTATTTAGAGCTCAAAAAATAAAAACCGCAGGAGATGATCAAATACCACCAAAAGAAAGCTTTATTTGTGGGGGGAAAAAAAAGAACATCAATTTTGTTTGGGTACAACGTCGTGAGAACACACAAATGTCACTTATAGCGACGCAATGCTCTATCGCAAAAAATGGCCTGGTCATTAAGGGGGCAAATCCTTCCTGAAGTGGTTAATATATGGCCTATAATATGATTAGACAGACTTATGATTGATTTATCATCACTTCAA
>CM053033.1:88591293-88667937 GCA_028564925.1 Lithobates sylvaticus
GGTATGGGCCTTGCTGTGAACTATTAGATCAAGATTTGTAATTACATGCCCCTGTTAAACAGGGGCTGAAAAATTGTGCCTTAGGCAACGGTGCTGGTGCCACAACACTGCAACCCCTCACAGATACTGTACTTGGAGCACAGCAGTCTTACCTGTTGCGAAGCATTGCTTAAAAAATTGTAATTACATGCCCCTCTTAAACAGGGGCTGAAAAATTGTGCCTTAGGCAACGGTGCTGGTGCCACAACACTGCAACCCCTCACAGATACTGTACTTGGAGCACAGCAGTCAGACCTGTTGCGAAGCATTTTTTTAAAAAAATTGTAATTACACGCCCCTGTTATACAGGGGCTGAAAAATTGTGCCTTAGGCACTGGTGTGGTGGCACCCAGAAACAAAAATGTTCTTCCAAGCTATCAAGGAATGGATCATTGAGGAGGAGGAAGAGGATAGTCAGTGAACATAACAGGACAGTCACTCAGCATCAGCATAGGCAGTGTTGAAGGGATGTGACATTATAAATTATTCAGTTATATCCGCTTCAGGTGCCTGGTAGCTGGTGGTGATCCAAGACTGATTCATCTTTATGAAGGTCAGTCGATCAACCGAGTCGGTGGACAGGCGCACCCTGTGATCGGTGACAAAGCCTCCAGCAGCACTGAATGTGCGTTCGGAAAGAACGCTGGATGCAGGACAGGCCAGTAGCTGAATTGCATACTGTGCAAGCTCTGGCCAGTGATCCATCCTCAAGACCCAGTAAGCCAGAGGATTTTCGGTGGGAAAGGTGTCCAAGTCTGACCTTGCCCCTAGGTATTCCTGCACCATGTATATCAGACGCTGGCGATGGTTGCTGGAACCGATCATACCTTGGGGCTGCGGACTAAAAAATTGTCTGAACGCATCGGTCAGATGTCCACCTTCCCCACCGCTCCTTCTGCTACTGACCGAAGCCTCAGCAACTCGTCGTCCAGGACCAGGAGTTTGTAACCTCCCAGTTTCTGGGAACGCGTTGCACAGACCTTTCTGCAAGGCCTCCCTGAGATGTCTCATCCTCTGCTCCCTCTGCAACCGCAAGATAAGGTCCGCAACCTTACCCTTGTACCGTGGATCAAGGAGAGTGGCCAGCCAGTAATGGTCCCTCTCCTTGATCCGAAGAATACGAGGATCCTTCCGCAGGCTTTGCAGGATCAGGGAGGCCATGCAACATAGGTTAGCTGAGGCATTCGGTCCGGAGTCTTCTGGGTCACTGAGGACGACATGATCGCCAGCCACCTCCTCCCAGCCACGTACAAGTCCACTGGTTTGTTGGGACTGTACATCATCCCTAAAAGACTGCTGCTGCTGATGCTGAGTGCCAGGCTCCACCTCCATGCTCACACAATCCTCCTCCTCCTCCTCCTCATCCTCTTCCTGTGTGATGGGTGGGACAGAAGGAACACTGTCTGGATAAAGGGGGCCTTGAGAGGCAAGGAAGTCCTCCTCTTCCTGCCTCTGTTCTGCCTCAAGTGCCCTGTCCATTATCCCACGCAGCGTATGCTCCAACAGGTGGACAAGAGGTACAGTGTCACTGATGCATGCATTGTCACTGCTCACCATCCTCGTGGCCTCCTCAAATGGTGAGAGGACAGTGCATGCATCCCTGATCATGCTCCACTGGCGTGGGGAAAAAAAGCCAAGCTCCCCTGACCCTGTCCTGGTGCCGTAGTCGCAAAGGTACTCATTGATGGCCCTCTGCTGCGTGTGCAGTCGCTGCAGCATGGCCAACGTTGAGTCCCACCTGGTGGGCATGTCACATATTAGGCGGTTCTTGGGCAGGTTCAACTCCTTTTGCAGCTCAGCCAGCCGAGCACTGGCATTATACGATCGGCGGAAATGCACACAGACTTTCCTGGCCTGCCTCAGGACATCCTGTAAGCCTGGGTACCTGCCCAAGAACCGCTGCACCACCAGGTTGAGGATTTGAGCCATACAGGGCACATGGGTGAGCTGCCCCTGTCGCAGGGCGGAGAGGAGGTTGGTGCCATTGTCAGAAGCCACCATTCCTGGCTTAAGCTGGCGTGGCGTCAACCACCACTCCGCCTGCCCCTGCAGAGCTGCCAGAACCTCTGCCCCAGTGTGGCTCCTGTCCCCCAAACACACCAGCGCAAGCACGGCATGGCATCTTTTTGCCTGCGTACTCGCGTAGCCCCTTGTACGCCTACGGAGCCCCGCTGGTTCCGAGGACAGAGCACTCGAAGAGGCCATGGAGGAAGAAGAAGAGGAGGGGGTGGAGGAGAGAGGTGTGTCACAACCAGTAGTAGCATTTTGGAGGCGTGGTGGCGGAACAACCTCCAACACTACTGCACCTTGTCCTGCATCCCTCCCAGCTGCCAATAGAGTGACCCAATGGGCCGTGAAAGACAGATAACGTCCCTGTCCATGCCTGCTGGACCATGAGTCAGCGGTAATATGCACCTTACCGCTTACCCCCCTGTCCAGCGAGGCATGGACACTGCCTTCCACATGCCGGTAGAGAGACGGAATCGCCTTCCGTGAGAAAAAGTGGCGTTTGGGAACCTGCCACTGAGGAACCGCACATTGAACAAACTCACGGAAGGGGGCCGAGTCTACCAACTGAAAAGGCAGCAGTTGAAGTGCTAGCAATTTAGCCAAGCTAGCATTCAACCGCTGGGCATGTGGATGGCTGGGAGTATACTTCTTTCGACGGTCCAGCAGCTGGGGCAGGGAAATTTGCCTGCTATAATCGGACGTCGGTGTACTGCAAGTACTTGGTTGTGACACACCTAATTCTACACCTTCAGTCCTCTCAGAGCAGCTTTCAGAGAGGACTGAAGATATAGTGGGGATGGAGATCCCAGCTGATGAGGAGCAAGGAGAGGTCTGCTTTGTTCCTTGGTGTGGGTCTTTAATGTGCGCTTGCCAACGAGCTGCATGGCAGGTCGACATATGTCTGGTCATGCTTGTGGTGCCCAAGCGGCTGATGTTTTGGCCACGCGAGATACGCTTGAGACAAATATTGCAAATAGCAGTGGTGCGATCTGATGTACTCGTCTCAAAAAAGGCCCACACCAAAGAACTTTTGTGATAACGTGCAGAGGCAGCGCCCTGCACAGGCGGAGCTCTGCGGTGTGATTCAGTTGGTGTGCTGGCCTCTAGCTGGCCTCCGGAGGGCATCCTGCCTCGTTGGACATCCTCCTCCTCCTCTCTCCCTTCAGGCACCCATGTGGAGTCAGTGACCTCATCATCCCCTCCCTCTTCACCACTAGAGCAAACCTGGCAGTAAGCTGCAGCTGGTGGAACATGACTGCCAGATTGCTGTCTTTCAGCATCCCCTCTCTCTGCGCGCACACTACTGCCTTCCTCAAGCTGGGTATCATCATCTGAGCCTTCAAATCGTTGGGCATCCTCCTGGAGCATGTATCCAAAACTGTGCTCAAACAGTTTGGGGGACTCCTCAGGAGGACATGGTGGGTCTATGGAAGGGGTGCCTGATGATGCCATTGAGTACGCGTTGGCAGCTGCTCTGCCAGTACCCTGAGCCTGGGTGAGAGAGGATGAGGAGGATGAGGAGGGCTTGGTCATCCATTCTACCAAGCCTTCGGCATGATGCGGCTCAACATGTCCAGCTGCCGAAAACAAAGACAATCGTGTCCCATGGCCACGTGCTGATGACGATGCACGACCACGTCCACGACCAGCACTATTGTCTCTAGAAACAGAGCCTGCTTGCCCTATGTTCTTGCCTTGGGACTGTCTGCCTCTCCTTGGCGGTCTTCCAGCCATTGTAGTGGGTAGTGTATATTGTGCTGGAGTCACACAGCACACACACTAACTCCTGCCGATGGATGCCTTAGATGACAGCAACAGGGCCCTATGGCAGATAGAGGCTGCCTTAGATGACAAGAACTGGGCTGACACACAAACACACTAGCTCCTATGTGTGCTGACACACACACACACACTAGCTCCTATGTGTGCTGACACACACACACACACTAGCTCCTATGTGTGCTGACACAAACACACTATAGCTCCTATGTGTGCTGAGAACACACTATAGCTCCTATGTGTGCTGACAAAAAAATATAGCTCCTATGTGTGCTGACAACACACTATAGCTCCTATGTGTGCTGACACAAACACACTATAGCTCCTATGTGTGCTGACAACACACTATAGCTCCTATGTGTGCTGACACAAACACACTATAGCTCCTTTGTGTGCTGACAACACACTATAGCTCCTATGTGTGCTGACAACACACTATAGCTCCTATGTGTGCTGACAAAAAAATATAGCTCCTATGTGTGCTGACAACACACTATAGCTCCTATGTGTGCTGACACAAACACACTATAGCTCCTATGTGTGCTGACAACACACTATAGCTCCTATGTGTGCCGACAACACACTATAGCTCCTTTGTGTGCTGACACAAACACACTATAGCTCCTATGTGTGCTGACAACACACTATAGCTCCTATGTGTGCTGACAACACACTATAGCTCCTATGTGTGCTGACAACACACTATAGCTCCTATGTGTGCTGACAAAAAAATATAGCTCCTATGTGTGCTGACACAAACACACTATAGCTCCTTTGTGTGCTGACAACACACTATAACTCCTATGTGTGCTGACAACACACTATAGCTCCTATGTGTGCTGACAACGCACTATAGCTCCTATGTGTGCTGACAACACACTATAGCTCCTATGTGTGCTGACAAAAAAATATAGCTCCTATGTGTGCTCACAACACACTATAGCTCCTATGTGTGCTGACACAAACACACTATAGCTCCTATGTGTGCTGACAACACACTATAGCTCCTATGTGTGCTGACAAAAAAATATAGCTCCTATGTGTGCTTACACAAACACACTATAGCTCCTTTGTGTGCTGACAACACACTATAGCTCCTATGTGTGCTGACAAAAAAATATAGCTCCTATGTGTGCTTACACAAACACACTATAGCTCCTTTGTGTGCTGACAACACACTATAGCTCCTATGTGTGCTGACAAAAAAATATAGCTCCTATGTGTGCTTACACAAACACACTATAGCTCCTTTGTGTGCTGACACAAACACACTATAGCTCCTATGTGTGCTGACAACACACTATAGCTCCTATGTGTGCTGACAAAAAAATATAGCTCCTATGTGTGCTCACAACACACTATAGCTCCTATGTGTGCTGACACAAACACACTATAGCTCCTTTGTGTGCTGACAACACACTATAGCTCCTATGTGTGCTGACAACACACTATAGCTCCTATGTGTGCTGACACAAACACACTATAGCTCCTATGTGTGCTGACACAAACACACTATAGCTCCTATGTGTGCTGACAACACACTATAGCTCCTATGTGTGCTGACAACACACTATAGCTCCTATGTGTGCTGACAAAAAAATATAGCTCCTATGTGTGCTGACAACACACTATAGCTCCTATGTGTGCTGACACAAACACACTATAGCTCCTATGTGTGCTGACAACACACTATAGCTCCTATGTGTGCTGACAACACACTATAGCTCCTATGTGTGCTGACAACACACTATAGCTCCTATGTGTGCTGACAAAAAAATATAGCTCCTATGTGTGCTGACACAAACACACTATAGCTCCTTTGTGTGCTGACAACACACTATAGCTCCTATGTGTGCTGACAACACACTATAGCTCCTATGTGTGCTGACAACACACTATAGCTCCTATGTGTGCTGACAAAAAAATATAGCTCCTATGTGTGCTGACACAAACACACTATAGCTCCTTTGTGTGCTGACAACACACTATAGCTCCTATGTGTGCTGACAACACACTATAGCTCCTATGTGTGCTGACAACGCACTATAGCTCCTATGTGTGCTGACAACACACTATAGCTCCTATGTGTGCTCACAACACACTATAGCTCCTATGTGTGCTGACACAAACACACTATAGCTCCTATGTGTGCTGACAACACACTATAGCTCCTATGTGTGCTGACAACACACTATAGCTCCTATGTGTGCTGACAACACACTATAGCTCCTATGTGTGCTGACAAAAAAATATAGCTCCTATGTGTGCTGACACAAACACACTATAGCTCCTTTGTGTGCTGACAACACACTATAGCTCCTATGTGTGCTGACAGCACACTATAGCTCCTATGTGTGCTGACAACACACTATAGCTCCTATGTGTGCTGACAAAAAAATATAGCTCCTATGTGTGCTGACACAAACACACTATAGCTCCTTTGTGTGCTGACAACACACTATAGCTCCTATGTGTGCTGACAAAAAAATATAGCTCCTATGTGTGCTTACACAAACACACTATAGCTCCTTTGTGTGCTGACAACACACTATAGCTCCTATGTGTGCTGACAACACACTATAGCTCCTTTGTGTGCTGACACAAACACACTATAGCTCCTTTGTGTGCTGACACAAACACACTATAGCTCCTATGTGTGCTGACAACACACTATAGCTCCTATGTGTGCTGACAAAAAAATATAGCTCCTATGTGTGCTCACAACACACTATAGCTCCTATGTGTGCTGACACAAACACACTATAGCTCCTTTGTGTGCTGACAACACACTATAGCTCCTATGTGTGCTGACAACACACTATAGCTCCTATGTGTGCTGACACAAACACACTATAGCTCCTATGTGTGCTGACACAAACACACTATAGCTCCTATGTGTGCTGACAACACACTATAGCTCCTATGTGTGCTGACAACACACTATAGCTCCTATGTGTGCTGACAAAAAAATATAGCTCCTATGTGTGCTGACAAAAAAATATAGCTCCTATGTGTGCTGACAACACACTATAGCTCCTATGTGTGCTGACACAAACACACCATAGCTCCTATGTGTGCTGACAACACACTATAGCTCCTATGTGTTCTGACAACACACTATAGCTCCTATGTGTGCTGACAAAAAAATATAGCTCCTATGTGTGCTTACACAAACACACTATAGCTCCTTTGTGTGCTGACAACACACTATAGCTCCTATGTGTGCTGACAACACACTATAGCTCCTTTGTCTGCTGACACAAACACACAATAGCTCCTATGTGTGCTGACACAAACACACTATAGCTCCTATGTGTGCTGACAAAAAAATATAGCTCCTATGTGTGCTCACAACACAATATAGCTCCTATGTGTGCTGACACAAACACACTATAGCTCCTTTGTGTGCTGACAACACACTATAGCTCCTATGTGTGCTGACAACACACTATAGCTCCTATGTGTGCTGACAACACACTATAGCTCCTATGTGTGCTGACAAAAAAATATAGCTCCTATGTGTGCTGACAACACACTACAGCTCCTATGTGTGCTGACAACACACTATAGCTCCTATGTGTGCTGACAAAAAAATATAGCTCCTATGTGTGCTGACACAAACACACTATAGCTCCTTTGTGTGCTGACAACACACTATAGCTCCTATGTGTGCTGACAACACACTATAGCTCCTATGTGTGCTGACAAAGCCTAACCCTGAAAGTACTAGACCCACCAACCAGACCACCTTCCTTTTCGGATAGGGATGGGTTCTTTGCATGCAGGAAGTACAGGGCATGCAGAGAAGTAACCAGACCTATAAGGGGCTTGGGAAGTTTCATATCTACCTCAAATAATAAAGAATTCTCTATTAGAGAATTCATTACATGCAATACCACACATGTGGTGTACGCTCTGGAATGCCCTTGTGGGCTCATGTATACAGTATAGGCAGCACAAAGAGATGTTTAAAAATTCAGGATAGCAGAACAGATCCAGAATATAAAAATAGGGTTTAAAGACCACAATGTGTCTCTACATTTCAAAATGTTCCATAACCAGAATCTATCAGGCTTCAAATTTTGGGTGTGGATCATTTAAAACGGCAAGGAGAGGTTCCAATATTGTTAGAGAATAAGGATGAGCTCTGGCGTGTTCGCATAGGGCACGTGCAGATCCTGCCAGGAAGTCGGCACTGCAGAGCGCTAATCACAGGCAGTGAGACATTTTCCCGATGCGCCGATGAGAGATCGGGAAATGTCTCACTGCCTGTGATTAGCGCAGTGCAGACATCCTGTCATGGTCGACCAAAGAGGTTGAGTGCACATGCTCAGCATCATATTCAGAGGTTGTCTTTGGGAAATAGACGTATGAGTGCTGCCAGCTTTGCTGCAGAGGTTGAAGGGGTGGGGTGTCAGCCTGTCAGTGCTCAGACCATATGCCACACACTGCATTAAATTGGTCTGCATGGCTGTCGTCCCAGAAGGAAGCCTCTTCTAAAGATGATGCACAAGAAAGCCTGCAAACAGTTTGCTGAAGACAAGCAGGAACCATTATTGAAACCATGTCCTGTGGTCTGATGAGTCCAAGATAAACTTATTTGGTTCAGATGCCAAGCGTGTATCGCGGCAACTAGGTGAGGAGTACAAAAACAAGTGTGTCTTGCCTACAGTCAAGCATGGTGGTGGGAGTGTCATGGTCTGGAGCTGCATGAGTGCTGCCGACACTGGGGAGATACAGTTGATTGAGGGAACCATGAATGCCAACATGTACTGTGACATACTGAAGCAGAGCATGATCCCCTCCCTTCGGATACTGGGCCACAGGGCAGTATTCCAACATGATAAGGACCCCAAATACACCTCCAAGACGACCACTGCCTTGCTAAAGAAGCTGAGGGTAAAGGTGATGGACTGGCCAAGCATATCTCCAGACCTAAACCTAAACCCTATTGAACATCCTCAAATAGAAGATGGAGGAGCACAAGGTCTCTAACATCCACCAGCCCTGTGATGTCGTCATGGAAGAGTGGAAGAGGACTCCAGTGGCAACCTGTGAAGCTCTGATGAACTCCATGCCCAAGAGGGATAAGGCAGTGCTGTAAAATAATGATGCCTACACAAAATATTGACACTTTGGACCCAATTTGGACATTTTCACTTAGGGGGCGTACTCACTTTTGTTGCCAGCGGTTTGGACATTAAAGTGGTTGTAAACCCTTACACACCACTTTTCACTACAGGTAAGCCTATAATAAGGCTTACCTGTAGGTACCGTGGATATATGGGTTTGTGGGCACCGGAGCTGTGATTGGCCTGAGCCGCAATGACGTCATGGCACATCAGCTGGATAAACGGCACAAACAAGCCGTTTCTTTGGAGCCCATGTGCCGACGATACAGCGGATATCTCCTAAACCATGCAGGTTTAGGAGATATCCGCTGTATCGTCGGCAAAAGGTAAGTATTTCATAATGAGCTAGTATGCTTTGCATACTAGCTCATTATGCCTTTGTATACAAGTTTTTTTTTTTATGGGTTTACAATCACTTTAATGACTGTGTGTTTAGTTATTTTGAGGGGACAGCAAATGTATACGGTTATACAAGCTATACACTCACTACTTTACATTGTAGAGAAGTGTCATTTTTTTCAGTGTCACATGAAAAGATATAATAAAATATTTACAAAAATGTGAGGGGTGTACTCACTTTTGTATTTTATATATTCTCCATATATCCATCTTGCTATTTTTGAAGTGGAATTCAGTATATAATAATGAGCACTACTTGACTTTTTTATTCCCAGGGTATCTTTGGTCTAAAAAGTGGCGGTACAAAGCGTGTGTTTTTTATTTGTACTTCATTTTGAATTTGTATTTGGAACTTCAATTTGATTGTTGCTGGATTTTTAAGCACTTTAAATATATAAATATATATATATATATATATATATATATATATATATATATATATATTATTATTTTTTTTTTTTACACAATGAAGACTGGCTTTTACAGTTTTTTTCCCTTTTCATTTCTTTTAGGAATACATTGCAATAGGTTGCATTCACCCTATAGTGTTTATGTGTGCGTGTGTCTCATGCTTATCATTAATTGGTAATGGCACCCCAAAAGCAGCAAAATGCACGAGTAAAAAACGCACAAATCTCTAAGCTCAAAAACGTGCATGAGCTACTTTGCCACCTTTATTGCACTTTAAGCAGCCCACTGAAATGAATGGGCTACCCTATACATGTAGCATGACAATGTGCAAAAAAAGAGCTAAAAAATGTGCAAATGTGTTGCGTCACACGTTATAGTGTAAATGGGGCCTTATAGCTCTTCCTTTTATGTCTTTGTTTAAATTATGAATTTTTGATCTCACTCAACAGACAATTCACTTGTGGGTAGACATGTGCAGAACAGAAAAATTTGTTTAGTTTCGGATAGATTAATTATGTTACTAATTTAGTTTTGTTGATTAATTTCGGAATTAGTTTCATTTTGTTTATGTTCGTCTCTTTTATTAAAGTGATTGTAAAGTCTCGTTTTTTCCCCCTATAAAAATACCAAACATGTTATACTTACCTGCCCTGTGCAGTGGATTTGCACAGAGCAGCCCAGGTCCTCCTCTTCTCGGGTCCCTCTTCTGTTATCCTGGCCCCTCCCTCCTGTTCAGTGCCCCCACAGCAAGAAGCTTGCTATGGGGGCACCCGAGCTAAGTCCCTGTGTCCATTCAGACACACAGCCCTGATCAAGCCCGTCCCCTCTCTCATCCCTGTTTGGTTAGCTGACTTTGATTTACGGCAGCAGGAGCCAATGGTGGCGCTGCTGTGTCTATGCCAATCAGAATGGAGTATCTCGGACGGCTGAGACACTTGTGGATATCGCTGGACAGAGAGGGACCAGTGTGTTAGGGGGTGCTGGGAAGGCTGCTGCACACAGAAGAATTTTTATCTTAATGCATAGAAGCTGTCCCGCTAAGAGCTGAAATGTAAACAAAAGAATGCCTCCAGTAAAAAATTCTGAAAAAAACTGTATGGAGTCCCTCTCAATCCATACCAGGCCCCTCGGCCTTAAAGACAGTACACAAGTTTTTGACAATTCCTTTATTAAATTTTTTTTAAAAACAATGACCCCCCAGTGTAGATCCATCGTCAATCACAATGCCTGCCACACCGCTAAACCTGAAAAAAAGAACTCTGGTCTCGTTGAACGCTCCGCCATCTGACATTTCTTAAATAGCCAAGGGGCTGGGTCACCTTATGATGGCAGCGGGTGACCCCTCCCCCTTATGACATCATCAACCCAGCATAGCCTGGTCAGGGATGTCACTTTCAATAAGCCCCCCGCCCGTAGACTCCCAAAACCACCAACCAGGGTTGTGGGGAAGAGTCCCCACACCCCCCATGTTGAGGGCATGTGGCCTGGTATTGTTCAGGAGGGGGGGGGCGCACTGTTGTCCCTCCCTTTCCTGGCCTGCCGGGCTGCATGCTCGGAAAAGGGTCTGGTATGGATTTTTTTGTTTAAATTTCAGCTCTCAGTCATCATTTGTTAATAATGTGACAGCTGGCTTTCCAGCCCCCTCCTTAACAACCAGCTATTCTGCAATAATTTTTCGACAAATCCGAATTTGAATTGTTCAGAATATTTGGAATTCGTTAGAAAACGAAAAAACAAAATGTAATTAAACGAATTTCAACAAAATTCATTACTATTTCATTAGGCGATTCATATACATCTATATACATGTATACATGTATTTAAACAAAGTTCTTGAAGTGACTTGAAAAAAATATCTTCCACCACACCACCTGTGTTCAGTGCTACCGCACCCTAAGGAAACGCACTCACCAGCAGTATATGCCTTGCACTCTCATGCTCGGCCAACTCGCTTAATAGCCCCACATGGGTCACAGATGGATCCAGACAGAATGTTAGGTAGTTGCACTCCACATACAACGAAAAAAGAGATGCTTCCAATAGTGAAGTAGAGTAAACCATTTATTTCAACAGCACACAAAATTCCTCAATCATTGTACTCACATCCTTCATATAAAAATAAGGCACTTCAGCATAATCTTTTCAACAGGAAACAAGGACCCAGCAGTGGTGACCCGATATATTATGGTCTCGGCGGACCCGGCGTTAATACCAATATGTTTCACCCTCCACGCTGTCTCCTTTCTCTTTCACTTCACTTCACTTCAAACGGCACAGCACACCCAGTAACTGGAACGTGGAATGTTAAATGCTCCTTACAGTTGCCATGTAACCATGCCCAGACATGTTTCGTCAAAGTGACTTAATCATTGGGGTTAATCAGAACCCTAATGATTAAGTCACTTCGTCACTAAGTCACTTCGACAAAACATGTCTGGGCATGGTTACATGGCAACTGTGAGGAGCATTTAACATTCCACGTTCCAGTTACTGGGTGTGCTGTGCCGTTTGAAGTGAAGTGAAAGAGAAAGGAGACAGCGTGGAGGGTGAGACATATTGGTATTAACGCCGGGTCCGCCGAGACCATAATATATCGGGTCACCACTGCTGGGTCCTTGTTTCCTGTTGAAAAGATTATGCTGAAGTGCCTTATTTTTATATGAAGGATGTGAGTACAATGGTTGAGGAATTTTGTGTGCTGTTGAAATAAATGGTTTACTCTACTTCACTATTGGAAGCATCTCTTTTTTCCTTATATGTGGAGTGCAACTATCTAACATTCTGTCTGGATCCATCTGTGACCCATTCGGAGCTATTAAGCGAGTTGGCCAAGCATGAGAGTGCAAGGCATATACTGCTGGTGAGTGCGTTTCCTTAGGGTGCGGTAGCACTGAACACAGGTGGTGTGGTGGAAGATATTTTTTCAAGTCACTTCAAGAACTTTGTTTAAAGACACTTCAAAACTTTATTTGCTTCAAGATTTTTTATTCACTTTTTTGTCACTTTTTGAAACATTATCACTACAAGTAACAGTTTATGGACTTTTGTTTGGATTTGTTTTCCTTATTTGGAAACCTGCAAGAAATATACAATCACACTTCACTTTAATTTTTCACTTTATGTATATAGGTGATTAATTGTGGTGTTGTTTTTTTAGCACTGTTTATACAGGGTGATTATTTTTCAGTATTGTCTACACAGGTTAAATATTTCGTTTATTCACAGACACTGTGATTATTAGCGCTGCTGTTTTATTCATTTAAAATCACTTTACATTATTTATTTATTTAAGTAGCTGCTTAGTTTATTTTTATACACATAGGTGTTTAATTCATTTTTCTTTGTGCGCAGTGGTGGTGTGGAATAGTAGGAGGGCGAACAATTTTATCATACCAGTTTATTTTGATTCATATACATCAATAAACATACAAAAATGTAGCGCTAATCATAAACCTTATAAAGTGAATAACAAATAAAACACAATGACATGTGAGTAAAAATAAACCCCAAAACAGTCCCGATAGGGACTGCTTCACCAAATGAATAATAGGTGAATACAATAAATATATATATATATATATATATATATATATATATATATATATATATGTGAGATCGAAATGAAACAAAAAGTCAGAAATAAATCAAGTGAGGCACTGGTATCAGCGGATCTCTATAGGCAATTCTGGAGTGTATAGAAGCTGGACAAAAGTTTCTAGCCAAGAACTCCCAAACGATCCACTCAATGAAGACCCGCATAGCTGCAGAGATATGCCCCAGTAGAAGACCGTATTGTGTCTAAATGCCTCGATCCAGCTATCTCGTGTTTCTCACATTGCTGTTCCATTTTATACTACTCTCGAGATTTTATTGTCACATTCTGATGTGAATAAATTTTAAGTTGCTTTTTGACCTGCACCATCGGAGTCGCTTCCGTTTTTTGTTTGTACCCTTCCCTCTTTGCCTCGGGTCTTCATTGAGTGGATCGTTTGGGAGTTCTTGGCTTGGTTGCATGCAGTCCATTGGTCGTGCTGCTCTCCTGCCCTGCTGTCCTGTTCCTGCCGGATCCGGTATCCTTTAGCGCAAGGAGTCAAGCGCACAAGCCTTCCAGATACAATGTCGTATGGCAGTTGTATCCAACTTTTGCGGTAAGAGTATTCCATCTACCTGCATCATCTGTCAAGTTGTATTAGACACTTTTGTCCAGCTTCTATACGCTCCAGAATTGCCTATAGAGATCTGCTGATACCAGTGCCTCACTTGATTTATTTCGGACTTTTTGTTTCATTTCGATCTCACATATATATATATATATATATATATATATATATATATTGTATTCACCTATTATTCATTTGGTGAAGCAGTCTCTATCGGGACTGTTTTGGGGTTTATTTTTACTCACATGTCATTGTGTTTTATTTGTTATTCACTTTATAGGGTTTATGATTAGCGCTACATTTTTGTATGTTTATTGCTTTAGACTTTGTTTGTTTTGTATGTTAGCGGCTTTTCTCGCATTTGTTGGGGTTAGCGCAGTTTTTTCCCAATTTCACTTTCGATTCACATACATCCAAATCTCCGAATAACCAAAAATTTGTATGAATTTATATTCAAGATGACACATGTCTACTTGTGGGACCACGTGACATCTGCCCTTGGCCTATCAAACTCCACGGGTCCTATGACCCCTTTTTTTGGGACTCCGGCTTTCCCACCAGCTTTACATGTAACATGGCTTAGGACCCTGGCACAAGCAAGACCATAGTTCTTCAAGCAGGTCCGTCCTTGACAACAGCTACTTCTCCTGTGACTCCCCTACATAACCCAACACAGTGGCTACCGAGGCAACAAGTCATGTCATATATCTGTTCTATCCCCTCAATACCAGACATTTTTGCCAAGTAGACGGAATTGAAAGCTATGCTTTTGCAGGAGGACCCCCCACTCCTAGTGGTTCCCAACTCTATTTTTTACTCCTGAACGCATCCTCTTCTGATCTCCCACATTTTACACAGGTCTGGGAAACAGAACTTCACCACACTATTTCTCTCTTGGACTGGCAAAAGTGCTTTATCCAAACCCACAAACTCTCCCTAGCCACCAAGAGCCAAGAAAATGGTTTAAATGAGCAGATGGTACAGATGCCACGTCGGTTCTCCATCACTTCAATTCATCAATACCTGACACTTGCTGGCGTTACCGTGCCTCCAAATAAAGCATGCTACATATATGGTGGGATTGACCCCTCGTAAGGGGGTTTTGGCAACACATTTTCAATCTGTACTGTTAACTGATTTCAACCTTTCCCTGAAGTAGCCCCCCTGTCCATGCTCCCTGGACCCTTCAAATCCGCTAAAAGAGATGTCCCCGCCATTGGAAATCAACCACCATGCCTTCCCTGGGAGGTTTACTCTATAAGAGACCTAGAACAGCTGTTAGAGCAGGAAGCAGGGAAGAAAGACCAGTTGTCTCTCACTTGGAGCACATGTTTCGCTATCATGGGCTAAGATTGGTTGTGTTTCCATCTTTACTTAGCCATGACAGTGGGTATCCCATCCCTGTCATTACTATGCCTACCTTATCCTTTCCAGCCCCTATATCTCCTTCCTAATCTTTGGTATTCCTTATGTGATTCACATCCATTCATTATGCAAAAACATCACTGACGTAATAAATGTAATAAACACCGCGCTAATAAGTGCAAAAATAGTGAAATGCCCTAATACCCAAAGTAGTAAGGCTATGGAAATGACATAAAAAATATATATGAGTAGCAGCAGCAAAAAAATGTGGATACACACATAAACCAGATAAAACAATAAAAAAAGCCGCGCTAATTACACAAATGGGGTGGTAGATGACCTATACCACAATAAAATAATAATAATAAATAATGAATAAAGTCCAAAGAGTAACAATATAATAAGTGCAGGAAAAAAGTTCGTGAAAAGAATGTTGAAGTGACTTGTCTGATGAAAGTGCCCCAATTAATATCAAAGTAAATTGGTGACTTGTGCTGTGATCAACCAAGAACAAACGTGCTCCACCACCGCTCAAAAAATGCGCTTACCAAAAGGCAAGCTCAATTAAGCCTGCAACTCAGCGATGTCCTAGTGGATCCAAATACATTCAGTATTTACTTGGACGGCCTCAATGGGATGCGTCAGTATGGAAATATTAGTCCTCCAGAATCCAAAGCCCAGACTCATCGATCAGAATTTATGAAATCATAAAAACACAGGGAAGCTCCCATAGTGTAAAACCAAACTTTTAATTAAATAAAAGAAGTAAGTACTACTTACATCAAAAACGAACAAAACAGTCACAGTAATGTTTAAGAGGAAACGCCGGCCGGCTAGCAAAAGAAACACCCGCTCTCGTTGCGGAACGTGATGACGTCAGTGCGTCAACCTCCCCTGGGAGCCGGCCGGCGTTTCCTCTTAAACATTACTGTGACTGTTTTGTTCGTTTTTGATGTAAGTAGTACTTACTTCTTTTATTTAATTAAAAGTTTGGTTTTACACTATGGGAGCTTCCCTGTGTTTTTATGATTTCATAAATTCTGATCGATGAGTCTGGGCTTTGGATTCTGGAGGACTAATATTTCCATACTGACGCATCCCATTGAGGCCGTCCAAGTAAATACTGAATGTATTTGGATCCACTAGGACATCGCAGAGTTGCAGGCTTAATTGAGCTTGCCTTTTGGTAAGCGCATTTTTTGAGCGGTGGTGGAGCACGTTTGTTCTTGGTTGATCACAGCACAAGTCACCAATTTACTTTGATATTAATTGGGGCACTTTCATCAGACAAGTCACTTCAACATTCTTTTCACGAACTTTTTTCCTGCACTTATTATATTGTTACTCTTTGGACTTTATTCATTATTTATTATTATTATTTTATTGTGGTATAGGTCATCTACCACCCCATTTGTGTAATTAGCGCGATCACTGACGTAATACCTTAATTGTGAGATCCCTTCAGCATACTCCTTTTCTGTGAATATTCGATTATTAGTTTACTTTACAAAGCCGTACTTATCTTATGTAAACAAGTCTGATGCCAAAATTGGTGTTAAGCCCTGTACACAGGGGGCCGAATGCCGGGCGACATCAGCCAGTTCAATAAAAAGGGGGCGTCCCCCTGTCAGAACGCACCAGCTCAGCGGGGGAGATCACTGTACTAGCTAGTACAGTGGCTCCGACCGGAGCTGACAGTTTTTTTCGATCATCCTACTGGGTTGAATGTAAAAAAAATCATAGTGTGTACCAGACTTTACGCACCCTTTCTTCTCCTTTTTTTTTTTTTCCATGTGTTTGAATTCCTACTGTAATTTGAATTCGTGTGATTGAACTTTTACACTGGAGATCTTTTACTACCTTGGAATCTCCATACTTGCTATCTTTATGTACCTTTGTAACTCAATAAAGTCAGATTGAACTAAAAAAAAAAATTATCAGTTTGTCAAGGTAGTTGAAAAATTATTTATGTTCTTCACCTGAAGATCCCGCCATTACACACTTCCTGTGCTAGGAGGACAAAGCATGCTCACTGTACTGTATCTACCAAGGATCAGTGTTGTCAACCTTCGTCAAGAAGTGTTAGGACTACAGAATACCTCCCTTCTTCGCACCTCTGTGTTCTTTTCACAGAGGTGAAACTGAGCAGTGACTCCTTGGGATTTGAAAAGAAAGTTACAAGCTCACTGAATTTTCATGGTGTATTTAACAGACTGAATGAAAGCAAAATAAGATATGTCCATTGTTAGAGTTTATATACACTTTACATCAGAAATTGTATCATAAAAGGTCATGCCAAAATAATTAAAATGACCAGTTATACAATTTCAAACAAGGATTATAAACTGAGCATAACTATTTTAAACTGATTATATATTATCTAGAATCTCATAGTGGAATGTGTTCACATATTTGGGAGGCATAAGGACCTTTCACATTTTTGTTTTATTTGTAAAATTCAGTAAGGAGAACTGCCTTGACTGTTTAGTCTTGAAGTCCTTTAATATCAGTCTTACAGAATTAAATAACAATTCCCGTTTGATTTTCAAATTATTTTATTCTTTATTAGACTTCTTTGTTCCTTATCATCAAAAGAAACCATCGAAAAGAACGAATGAGATGCAAAGTCTGAAACATACTCCCCGCCCACCCAAGGTGACTTCTGGCAGACATTTAACATGCATGGAAGACAAAATAGTGACAAACGGCTCTGCATGGGTCCATTAAGGGGACAAGGACAGTTGGGATGAATAGGAGGCAGGGGGATTTAGCTGCTCACAGAGAAAGAAGGTGGTGTTCATTAGATATGAGATTTTCAGATAACAGGTATGTGTCCAGAAAATCATATACGATGCTCAGAGCTTCCAGCAATCAGTCACCCAGTCTTGTCTGCGCTACTGCATCTTTGCCATACTTCCTCCACAGCTAACAGATAGGTATATTCCCATGTATGTCCTATGGATGCCATTCTCATCCCAAAGGTGCAACTATAGCCATGCAATGAAGTCCAGCTGCAGCTCGGACCAAGTACAAAGAGATAACACAATATCACAGCCCCCTCTTTAAGGCTGCACAAAGGTTTATCCAAGCAGGAGCAATATTTGGCAAATTATTTGGGTAAAGTGAATATATATCTAATAGACACACCTGTGCCACATCACTTTTTTTGTTAAAGTGAGGCAGCACCTTGAACATAATTTGGCTTAAACTTGGTATTTAGAAGGACCCAGTGCCTTCTACCATATAACAGCCTTTCTCAACCTTTTTCACATGGAGGAATCCTTGAAAAACCTTTTAGATTTCAAGGAACCTCTGGCAATAGTTACACTAGCCACAGCTCCAGGCACATCAGCATGGTGGTTGGAGGGAAGAATGCTCTTACATTGGAAGCCATTTAGAAAAATATCCCTTTACTGATAACTGATAAGATCATTGTTGTCATTGGTAACTTACAAGAGAGGCAAAAATTGCTCATTGCTCAACGAACCACTAGCAACCTCTGGAGGAACCCTATGGTTCCACAAAACTCTGGTTGAGAAAGGCTGTTCTTCAATGTTTTGAAGTTCTGACATTCTAAATTTTACTGTTACATGTAGATCATATTGGGTCTTTTTCCACAGAGCATACTAATAACTAGATCAAAGGGTACCTGTCAGCAAACAAAAGTGGGAGCTGCCACTGGTGACTAGCTCTTAAAGATGCATGTTCCATGTCATTCTTATCTTTGCCTCACTACTAATGAGGTATAGACCAGAACCAGGAACAAACATCTGCCTAACAAGTCTCCTGACACCTAACAAATGCTTTTTTTTTTGCACTGCAGTGACCTACAAAGTAGAAAGGATAATGAAGATGGCTCTGGAACATGTGTCTTTAAGAACAATTCAGCAATGACAGCTCTCAGATTTCCATCATGACAGGTTCCTTTTGAAGCTTCATCCACCTTTGATCACCTACCAGTTTCTTACATCATTTGCCACGATCGCTGCGGCAAGATTCCAGTTCCCAGTTCGGCTCCCAGCTGAATGCAGCCAGTGTAGGGAGGTATCTTTATCGCACTTTGATTATTCCCTTTTTTATATAGCACAGAAAGTAGGAGGGGGAGTGCACAGTAGGGTTGATTAGAGATCTTTCTCCTGGAAAAACAGTGACTAAGAAATATTCACACAACAGTGTTCACCCATAAATAGAATAATAATGACATTTCAGCTCTGGGTGACTGATTAGGTGTTTGCCAATATTGCAGGCCAGGAAAGTGACATTTTGCAGATCTTACCATTATGGAGTCCAGTGTTCTGCAGATTTAATAATAATAATACTGTGCAGGTCTTCTTCAATAGAGAGCGCTGTAGTCTGTGAATCATCCTTATACAATGTACATCTACATGTCTGGGGCTGGAACAGGACTGAGCAAAGCTTTATAGACTGTTCTCACATGATAAGGCTAGTGTAACAGTCTTTATAGTAGTAACAAGCAATACAGTGAAAAATAAACTTGAATATCCCCTATCATCTTCTGCTCTTTGGACAGGTACCTAGAACGGTACCCGGACAAGCTTTTGTTCCCTGTAAATGCCCTCAATATATGGCTGTGTGTGAATTGTGCCCATGTGTGCATATATGAGATTCACAACATGCATAGACAGGCTCTTGTAATGCCCGGTGAAAGCCTGCAAACGGCTTTATGCCATCTAAATACACTAACATCCCCACCTTATTGTCATAAACCACTGTGTGCGACCTGTTTTGTCCAAGGCCACGCCATGATTGCACAACAATCAAACAGTGACATTGTACTTAACTGATAAATGCACAGTGACAATTTTCTAGAAAACAAAAGGACTGACAGTGTGCTCCTTGCTATTAGCGTCTGAGATTTGGCTTTGATAACGTCCTTGTAGGTGGTGGGCAGCACAGTTGTGGCTGGCATGCGGTGGCCACTGGATGCAAGGGTCAGAAAAAGTATGGTCTACCAGGCCTTAGACGTCCAGACCAGTGAAAAAGGAAGAGTAAAATCAGTGTGTCCCTGAGTCAAAAGCTCTTACCAAATCATTCCCTTTTTTTTGTTTACCAGGTAGGGGGTCCACCACCCTGCTTTGATATGCATAGTCTCCGACAAGCCAACCTGCTCTGCATCAGATAATCTGCAACACATTGCCTTTCATTTATACAGTGCTGTACAAACTTATACATTAACATATACAGTGGCGTGTATACCTACGCAGAGTCCCATGTCTTGCCCCGACTGCAAACATATAATGTGCTATGCATACGTGTTGATATATCTACAGAGTGCTGTGCATACATATACATAGCTCTGTGCCCACAGATCTATACTTCACCCCCCCCCCCCATATAGATGTGTCCTGTGCTGTACACCTATATTTATCTACAGTTCTGTACATCCAAGTTATATACCAGACTTTGTACACAGATGTGTGCAATGTGTCTCAGTTTTAAATGCAAAGACCCTTTCCCCTGGAGTATATATATATAGAACAATATTACATGTGCATAGATTTCCTCTCCATTTGTGCATTTTTCTAGGCTACAGAATTGTCAGTCCAATGGGAACCAAGTGAGTGTTGACTGTCATGAGAGTGTGTAGATGTTCTGTGTGTAGCCTTTGGGGTATGTATGAGTACATAGAGCATAAGAGATAATATGATGACATGTATTGAAGAATTAGTAAATAGTAGAATGACACGGAATCTGCATGTGACAGTGAATGTTGATTGCATGTGAACTATTGGTCTGCACAGGTCTCCTTTAAATAGGTTAAATGGTGTCTTTGTAAACCTATGTAAATAACTTGAACCTCCAGAACCAACTGCAGGTATGTGGAAATCACACACACACAAAAAGGTATAGCAGTAGCCTTCATCAGCAGCTCATGGATATTGCCATTTTTTAAAGGTAGCAGGTTTTTAGCGACATATTAAGACTTGCAGATACATATTTAGGAAGTTGATTCAGGTCTTCCATCACTAAGAAACTGAAATGATAAGAAAAGTTCTACAGTAAGCATTGTTACTTATTATCTGTTGTTTTCCAGGTATACAGTACCCATACAGGTATATACACTATATTGTCAAAAGTATTGCCTTTACACGCATGAACTTTAATGGAATCCCAGTCTTCGTCCGTATGGGTTGAATATTGAGTTGGCTCACCGGTTGCAGCTATAACAGCTTCAACTCTTTCGGAAAGGCTGTCCACAAGGTTTAGGAGTGTGTTTATGGAATGTTTGACCATTCTTCCAGAAGTGCATTTGTGAGGTCAAGCACGGATGTTGGAGAGAAGGCCTGGCTTGCAGTCTCGGCTCTCATTCATCACAAAGGTGTTTTATTGGGTTGAGGTTGGGACTCTGTGCAGGCCAGTCAAGTTCCTCCACCCCAAACTTGCTCATCCATGTCTTTATGGACCTTGCTTTGTGCACTGGTGTGCAATCATGTTGGAACAGGAAGGGGCCATCCCCAAACTGTTCCCACAAAGTTGGGAACATGAAATCGTCCAAAATGTCTTAGTATGCTTACTCCTAAAGAATTCCCTTCACTGGGACTAAGGGGCCAAGCCCAACCCCTGAAAAAACAACCCCACACCATAATCCCCTCTTCACCAAATGATTTGGACCAGTGCAAAAAGCAAGGTCCATAAAGAGTTTGGGGTGGAGGAACTTGACTGGCCTGCACAGAGTCCGGACTTTAACCCGACAGAACACCTTTGGGATGAATTAGAGCGGAGACTGCAAGCCACGCCTTTTTGTCCAACATCAGTGCCTGAGCTCACAAATGCGCTTCTGGAAGAATGGTCAAACATTCCCATAGACACAATCCTATACCTTGTTGACAGCCTTCACAGAAGAGTTGAAGTTGTTATAGCTGCAAAGGGTGGGCCAACTCAATATTGAACCCTACGGACGAAGACTGGGAAGGCACTTTTGACAATATAATGTATGCAATGGCTATACCTCTTTGTCACCAGCTATGATAGCATGATAGTTGACTATAAAATAGAGAAAGAGAGGAAATAAGAATGAATCATGTGTTTGTGGAAGCAGCATTGTGCATATGCTAAGATACCATTGAAAAGTACATTCTGCCAGTTAAGGTTTGGCAAAAAAAAAGAAGATGACTGTATGCTGCTTGAGCTACCTTGTGACTCCTCTCAAGAGCTTTCCACAGTTTCTTAGTCCCACAATTTCGCTTACTGGATATATACACAAGCATCCAGTGATAGCCAGTCAAAGCAGAAAGATAATGGGCAAAAAAATGACAAACTGTATTACAAACTGTGCTTTGGTGCGGCCTGCTTTTACCCTGCTGTCCTATGTACAGTACCTTACAGCAAAAATGGCAATATAGACATATTAGACGGTAGATGATCATCTGCAGGATTAGGCGGCGATCAGAACTCATATAGTGAACCGAGCTATCAGTTTGTAATTTATTCTGCTAATAGCATACTGATCCATGATATAACGGCACTACTAAGGCTGTCTGCAAAACACAAGAGCATACTCTCTATACCATGTCTGTGTGTGTGTTATCCATACGACCAATCAGTGGTCGAATCCTAGCTAACGCCTAATCATCATTTAAGTTCTTTGGCCAAATATTATATTCCATCATCCATTACCTGGTTTTTGACAGCTTCAGCTGTTGAGACATTTAAAGCCCTATTGGTTGATGTTAGCTGCACCCACTCTGTGCCACACCAACGTCACTGGTTCCTATTGAAATGATGTACCCAGAGAACAAGTAACTTTGTAATTTGGACTGTCTCTAGCATTCTTCATAGTCATGGCTGTACCCCTATTTGCGAAGATGACATAGCTGAATGAAATGAATAATGAAATGCCTAGGTATGTTTCTAATGTGCTTTTTAATACCCCCCCATTATGTTTCATTAAGACCAACCCCTCTATGGCTCTTTTTGAAGCACAGGCTTCAGTGGTCCATTAAGGTGCTTGCAAGGGGTGTAAATCTGTGTTTACAAAATGGGGAGATTTAAGTTGTGCGATTCTGGCTGATGTACAAGCATGTAGCGAATATATGCAAGGTTTGTTTCAACATACGTCATGATCTTGTACAATGTCACTATTGTGCAGCAGCATCTGTGTGTTGGCGACATTGTATTACGCATGAATACTGAGATGTCATTTGTGTCTCCTTCAGCTTGCCACATGGAGATGAGTTGATTGTCTGGTATATTGGGACTGTGAGGTGTCAGTATGAGTGTGGTGTCACAGTGTGTTTGATACATCACTAGTTCCAGGAGAATACCAGACCCTACAAGCTGGAAATCCTGACAGTCTCCTGGTAGTATCTGGCAGTAACACTGGAATTCCTCAGGATGCCAGGACTGGGTGATGATGGCTCATCCGGTGTGTTGGCAGGGGGAGTGGGGATGCTGATGATGGCAGCTGTCAGATCAGACGTTTCACAATTAAGCTTCATGTTCCCGTGGGGTTTGGCGTTGAGGCTGGAACGGCTATGCAGGCAGAGTATAAGAAGAGACAGAAACAAAACAACGTTAGATGTCTGAACAAAACTACACACAGTGCAAAATACAATCCAATGCAGCCAGACACTTATTTAGATGGACTCATTGTGGGCAGTAAGCTTCATTTACAGCATGTTAGTCCTAATGTGCTGACTACTAGGCACTTTTTTATCACGTGTATGCATACTTTTTTTACTTTTTCTTTTTGTATTTTGGATAGAGCGGGGTTGGTTAAAACCCTGGGACTTGCACTCTTTTATTTTTTCAGTTACAGAGATCAATATTATTAAAGAAGCAAATATTGCCCTACTGAATAATCCAGTCGAAAATGTTCAGAGACACACACAGACATTAATATATTTCATGTTCCTGGCGGCCAAAATTGCCATTGCGAAAAGCCCAGTTATAGACATGGCCTTACTGAAGCGTAAACTTATGCCGCGTACACACGAGCGGATTTTGCGTCAGAAAAATCTTGGATGTTTTTTCCGACGGAATTACGCTCAAGCTTGGTTTGCATACACACAGTCACACAAAAGTTCGACCGTCAAGAACGCGGTGACGTACAACACTACGACGAGCCGAGAAAATGAAGTTCAATGCTTCATAGCGCCTCGAGGCGATTCAGTTCGCAGTTGCAGCGCTATACAAATCATTCATTCATTCATTCAGAGCATGCGTTGAATTGTTTCCGAGCATGCATAGGAATTTTGCGCGTCAGAATTGCTACAGGCGATTGGAATCTCCAATCTGAACTTTTTCCAACCGAAAAATTGAGAACCTGCTCTCAATCTTTTGCTGGCTGAAATTCGGTCAGCAAAAGTCTGATGGAGCATACACACGGTTGCCTTTTCCCACCAAAAGCTCTCATCGCTCTTTTGTTGGTCGAATTTCCGATCGCGTATACGTGGCATTACGTAGATAATGCTAAATTTAAAAATGGTTACAGTCTTTTGCGAGACAGACAATGCCTCTTCGACAAAATAGCCCTCACCCTGCCTTAGCCCACTAACTATCCAAGTTTAATTGCCATTGCTGTGTAAGTCTGTGCTTTTTTTTCTCTTCTCAAAAGATTGTGTTGTTAACATGCACCTAAAACTTTGTGTTTTAGTACTGCTTGGCCTTTGAATAAGGGGGTACACAATTTGAATGTTAGTGCAAAAAAAAAAAAAAGTATCATGGACAGTATTCAAGTGTTTTTGCTGCCATTCTTCCTAACTTTAGCCACATGGTGGCACTGTGTGTATGTTTTACAAGACCACATCAGCAATGAATAGGTTTATGTAGGTTGTGGGGTCTATTTCTAAAGAGGCAAATGTTACCGGTCGCCTCCTTTGGCAGTGTGCTCAAAGTCACAATCCCCTCCAGATTCTTATTTTCTACCACTGTACACATCCAACAGAATTTGTGTTTGCCTACTCTGATCTGGCAAATCTTTTCCAATCATTTTCTGTCAATCCTTAAAGTAAAACTAAATGCAAAATCTTTTTTATTTTTTTCATTTTGGAGGGTGAAGAGGGATTAGAACAGCTGTCATTTTATTAGTGCTGTCTGTGTCCACATTAGGGGTATTCATACCATTTGTCCTATTTACTGTTATCCCTGCGAGTGAAAGAAATTCCCACATTTTGGGGGTTGTTACCAGAACAGTAATAGAGGGAGAATCTTCCAATGGGAACACTTGTTCTGGTGATCCTGGTAACAACAAGGGATACTCTCGCTTTGGGGGAGATTTTTTCTCACTTCCTGTTTTGGCTATGGGACAGGAAGTGAAGGGAAATCTCAATGGAACACAGATGGTGAAAAAAACGAGAAAAAGAAAAAAAAAATAGAGGACAGTTATAACCCTCCCTTACTCTATTCAAAATGGAAAAAATAAGTTTTGCCTTAACACTATAATAGCTAAGTCCTTTATTCTTCAAACATGGGACAAACAGCACTGGAATATAGCATACAGTTGATGCGTTTCACACAAAGGAGTGCCTTCCATTGGACTCATCTCCATTGGTCAGTTAGATCAGTTACATCCTCCTGTAGCTCCCTCCACAGATCCTCACTCTGCCCCCACCAGTCCCCAGATGTCATGCACTCCCTCCAGCCACTAGCTTGGAGGAGGAGAGGCTGCTAGAAGCTGAGAGGAGCACAACAGCAAGAGCCTTCTCCTGAGCCCCACTGCTTCTGGGCACGTTATAATTAGTCAGAAGTAGGGTTTTCCTCTGACTACTGCACTCTCTTCCCCCTTTCCCCTACTGACATTGCTGCCAGCCAGCCTGGATGCTGCTAGGAACGCTCCCTTCCTGCACAAAACCCACCCTTTTCCCTGCTCATATTGAGAGATGAGGACAAAAGAAACGACAGGCTATCTCAGATTTTTACCTACTCAGCCTGCTCTAAGAGGCTATGGCTGTATAAGCTGTCTCCCACAATACTGCATCTGTATGATCTCACCCATTTCTGTTCTCATGGCTGTGACTCTACTACCAACACTTTTACTGTGGGGCCCCTGTCTCACCTCCTCAGCACCGCACCACACATGTATCCCCTCACTTACATTTCCTCCTATACTTACTCCATGCGCACCCCTCTCCTCAACATTCACCCTTGGCCTGCTTTAAGTGCACCCCCACCTTGTATCCCCAATGCCCCTAAACCTAATCCTTCCCTCCTGCTCTCATTGATGGACACAGCTTCTTCTCATTCTTGACCATAGAGTTTAAAGTGCCACATACTGGAGTAGGACACTAGGCAGAAAAGAACACTGCACCACCTATGGGCAGTCCTTACTGATATAAACCCCCTCTCTGCTATAGGCTGGCCAGTTAATCACAAAGCAGTACAAGTAAAAATAAAAAATAAATGAATTTAGAGAAGCTTTCTTTTACATTCGTTAATGGACTCAGCTTCTTCTCATTCTTGACCATAGAGACATCCCAAAGCAGTGTCTCAACAGGAGGAGAGGTCCACTTTTTTAAAAGGGCATCCTCAAAAGGGTAATGTACCGAAAAGCACTTTGGAACCATGAAAACTGTGCTTTGTGCGTTTCCAATCTTTGTAAACAAATTTATCAAAAAAAAGGTATGATAAGGAAAAACCTTAGCATAAATGAGTACACCCCTTTTGAAAAAGTAAGATTTTAATCAATATCTCAATGAAGAACAAAGAACAATTTCCCAATTTCCAAATTTTGACAAAACTTTGATGCAAAAATGAAATTTATAAAATGAACAAAACTGAGTTTTATAGAACATTGTTTAGCTCATTACATGATAGGAAGGGTAATAATATAACTTATATTACAAATTCTTCAGTTTTACTCAAATTAGTTGATGCAAAAATGAATACACCCCACAACAAAAACTAATACATCTAATATTTTGTATGACCTCCATGATTTGTAAGGACAGCACCAAGTCTTCTAGGCATGGAATGAACAAGTTGGTGACATATTGCAACATCTATCTTTTTCCATTCTTCAAGAACGACCTCTTTTAGAGCCTGGATGCTGGATGAAGAGTGATGTTGTCTCTTCTGAATTCCCCATAGGTGTTCGATTGGGTTCAGATCCGGAGACATACTTGGCCACTGAATCGCTTTCACCGTGTTCTTCTTCAGAAATGCAACAATGGCCTTAGATGTGTGTTTTGGATCATTGTCATGTTGGAAAAGTGCACGACGACCAAGGGCACGGAGTGATGGTAGCATCTTCTCTTTCAATATAGAGCAGTACATCTGTGAATTCATGATACCATCAATGAAATGCAGCTCCCCGACACCAGCAGCACTCATGCAGCCCCACAGAAGGACACTGCCACCACCATGTCTCACTGTAAGCACCATGCATTTTTCTTTGTACTTTTCATCTTTGTGACGCCATACAGTTTTGAAGCCATCAGTTCCAAAAACATTTATCTTGGTCTCATCACTCCAGAGTACAGAATCCCATAGTCTTCTTTTTCAGCATGGGCCCTAGCAAATTCTAGGAGGGCTTTTTTGTGCATGGGCTTTAGGAGAGGCTTCCTTCGTGGATGACACCCATGCATGCCATTCCTCTGCAGTGTACGCCATATTGTGCCATGGGAAACAAACACCTTTGGCTTTCTATTTTTTTCGCTAACCGAATTGAACTTGCATGGCGATTTTCTTCAATATTTCTCATCCGAAGACGCTCCTGTTGAGGTGTTAACTTCTGCGGATGACCTGAATGTCTCTGTGAGATGGTTGCAGTTACATCTATGTGAAATTTTTGTATCACTTTTGCTACAGTATTCTGACTGATAAGTAAAGCTTTGCTGATCTTCTTGTAGCCTTCACCTTTCTGGTGCAAAGAATTTTATTTTTCTCAGGCCTTGTGACATTTCTCTTCCATGTGGTGCCATTGCTAGCAGCATGAAAGGGGAAGGGGTTTTCTTTGTTAAGTAACACCCTTTTATAATCAACTGTCTGCTGGACACCTGTTTAATGAATAATTAGACTCACCTGTAGTTGAATTCTTGTTAATTTGGAATTTGTTGTCTAAAATTTAGCTTTGTTTCTAAGACTTTCATTGGGGTGTATTAATTTTTGCAACATGGTCTTAAATTAACTTGTTAGGAAAAATACTTTTTTTGTGTGTGCAAATTAACAAATCTTGGTTGCAATCAATGGCCCGCATTTGTGGGAGTATTTTGTAGTATAGAGTCCCATAGAAAATGTTGATTCTGAAAGGAAAGTAAAGGGTTTCTGACAAATCTGTTGGTGTACTCATTTATATATATATATATATATATATATATATATATATTAATATACAGTATATAGTTTGACCACCCACCAATAGCAATGATTCAAAATGTCAAACAATATTACTCTTGCATATCTACCGTATAATGGTGTTTTCTTTTATTATTGTATATGGCTGATGACAAAGTATTTCAGTGTTTAACATATTTTCATATGGACCTGTCATTTTGTACCTCTGCTATTGTTGCAGTATGCTGCATATTTCTTTTATGCTTATGTTGGATATTTATTATTATAAAAAAAAGATTGAACGCAATATTGCTACTGCAACTGCATACAGGAATAAATCAATAATTATAGCCTAAGTGAACATTTTGAAAAGAAAACAAGGGGAATCTTTTACCAGAGAAATGAAGGGTAAACAATACTAGCCCCAACGCATATCATGGTGATAAATCACTTCCTCAGGAGATGCCCTCTTTACAGGTGAAGTGTGAGATAAATATATAATGCTGCTTGTTGTAAAGGAGAATGCCAAAAGATGTCATACAACTTGCAGTGAGGAAATGGGAATAAAATGCAAGTTGAAATGCATTTCAATATGCAAGTTGGATTTCGTAAGCATTCATTTAAAAAAATAGGGCAATAATAACAGTTAGACATAACACAGCATAAAAAAGGAAATGCTTCACAAGTTAATCAAGAAAACAAAAGAAAAACTCCAACAATAGTAAAAACTAATAATTGTTACTTAGAATGATGAAGAATGATGTACACAATACAAGCAAAAACAATTTTAACAAAAAATAATTTAGACCTGGATTTTCAGTTATTCACCTGCATTGCTAATTGGACAGCTTCCAAAATAATCCTACCAAATACTAAAAAAAAAAAAGCAATTTCCCACATGCTGGTACCACACTGCCTCCTAATGATACATAGGCGTTTTGCATCTACTCTTGGAAGCTCAGAAGAGGGACAGGCACAGTGCTACACAATTAATGGTCCAGTCCCTAGATATACAATTTTTATCCCATGCCTTTTGCATATATGACACTGTCGTGGATAAATAGTCTTCAGTGTCTCCTACCATTGCCCTACTCTCCATGCTTCCTGGTTCTATTTTCACAGCCAAGAAGGGCTTCTTCCACTTCTTTCTCCTGGTCGCCAGATAATGTAATTCCAAGACATTGGAAATCCACATCCTGTCCTACACGATCTGGAAGAATTGGTAGCCTGACTTTATGACAAATACATATATTGCCACCTGGACCATCTGAATCTCTCTCATGATCCCCCCAATTTAGAACCCTTGTTTCCGGAGTTAATTTTTCCTGATCACACAATTAGAGTCTGCCTTCTTACCCTGACACCCGTCACTCCCTACATCCTTCTTTTTTTATTTCTCTCCCCACCTCAATTATTTCTGGACCGCTAATCCTTTTTAGATTTTTGTCTGCTCTCTCATATCTCCTTCTTTTCACGTTATTCCTTATATGACCAAGCAATATTCATTAGGTACCCTCATTGTACAACTCCCCTGGCAAAGTTCATTGATGCACCCCTTGCATAACCAAAGGTACACACCAATAAATCTCTCATTCTACTCTATGCAGTGACCTAGATGATATACAGTAAAGATGCTTCTTCAATAAAACTCTTGCCAAAGTACATTGGGTATTTACATGGTGATGTCCCCATCTTCATATTTGTAATGTTGTATCTGTTTTTTGCCTTTGTTTATACTTCAAATCAATAAACATGTATTAAAAAAATAAAAAATAAAATACTACAAGATGCTTTTGGTGAATGGTCAATGTCAACCATAGAAAAGTGCGCTAGTCGAGCCAGTCTTGTGCGGACAGATAGCCAGGCAAACATCAATAAGATAAACCATATAAACCATATAATTAAAATTCTCCTCGCATTAATAGATCACAATTTCAAAAACAGTTAAAATTCTCCTCGCATTAATAGATCACAATCAACTTGCTCACTGTTGTGGTGGTACCTTATGGCGGTGGCCAGAGATGGACTGGCTTGTTGAAGATTTGCTTGGAAGCAAGCCGAGAAGAGCAAGGAGAGAACGTGGCTGTTGTCTTGACAATGCGTTTAAGGGCGTGGCCCTTCCTCAAGTCAAATAGAAATTAGTCGGCGGGGAGATTAACATTTTTAAGAGGAACCATGACTGGTTACTCCACTACAGCAAAACCTCTATTGTTAAAAAGCTTACCGTAATACAACAAATAATAACTATATTATATTAAAAAGTAATATTAAAAGAAATAATAAAAATGACAATAACTATCATGGAATGAAAGAAGTGGGGGGGGGGGGAGGGTTTGAGAAACAGAAAAATGATATATGTGTATACAACTGAATGGTTACATGGTGACACACCAACAGAAGGTTATTACCTGTAACCACACAAAATATAAATGTTGTACAACAAAAATGAACAACCAATGACGCGGGGGGGGGGGGCTAGATGATGCTATGGATATCAAGGCCCTCATTTAACTCATTGGGGGACAATGAGGCCAATTTATAGATCCAGAATGCTTCCCGTTTGTACAATAAAGAGAACCTCTCATTGTCAGTTAGGGTACCACTTGGATTATATTGAATGGCTACGACCTTTAGACAATGGATGTTTTTAAGCTACAGGGCTCCATGACTAGGTTTCATAAGGTCTGGGTACCTTGGGTTGCTATTTTTCCAGCCGTGGGGCACAAAAAGGAATTAAAACTCTTATATACCCTGTCCAAAACTTTGAAAATGTTTTCTCTGGAGTTACACTTCAACATTCGCTGTTCTCTAAATATGACATTTAGGACTGGGTGTTTACCCAGATCCTCTAAACGCCTTTTCTCCTGGCAGGAGAAAAGCAGCTTAAAAAAAAGTGTCACGCTTTGCAAACACATTTAGGTACGTCAAGGGTGTTTATTCATTCCACTGAATTCCATTCCATTGAATATTAATTTATTCTGGCCACTGACATAAATAAATGCTCAAGAGCTAAAGGTACCTAGCTTTTAGGCACATTTACATACATTTATACACGTTTAGGTGTGCCAAGGGTTTTTTCCTATCAAACGCTCCTCTCCTGAACGTGAAAGTGATGGTTTTTTTTGCAGCCTTTAAACGCTCCTCCTCTAATATGTGTACATGGTCACATAGGGTAAAATAGAGGGGCATTTAGAGCAGTGGCTATCAACCTTTGAGCTAAAAGAGGCCCCAGATGCAGCCCCTGATATCAAAGGGCCACACATAATGTTCAGTATATGTAATGCTTCAGAGGACTGTCAAAAACTGCCGACCTATTAGAGGAAATGAGGGTCAGAGAGTGTGGATAAGCTACATTTCGGGCTGAGGATATGCTGCAGAAGACAATATAAAAACTGAGAACATGCTATATGAGATCAGTGTTACCCTAAACTATGTTCCCACTTCAGACTGCTGAGGTCTGAGGACCGCACATCATATACCAGAGGGCCGCAGGTTGGGTACTAGGGGTTCAGAGGCTGAATTTTTTTTTTCAAACGCCCTTAACCACTTCAGCTCCAGAAAATTTACCCCCTTAAAGACCAGGCCATTTTCTTTATCGTACATCACGGGACACAGAGCAGCCATAATAATGACTATGAGGGTTATACGTCACCTATAGGTGAATGGACACTGGCAGATAGTCAAACAGGAAGTCCTCCCCTATATAACCCCTCCTACATAAGAAGTACCTCCATTTTTTTACCAGTGTCTGTAAGGTGGTGGTCACTTATGTGATACGTGTGCACTTGGAGCATACTTGGAGGTCTGGACGGTTCTATTTAGAATCATGAACTTCATTCGGATCCAATCGAAAAAAAAAGAGGTTTGACTGTCTGGTCTTCTCTCAGTAGCCCCCAGTGTGCTGTTTAAAACATTCTCTGTGTACTTCTTAGGAGTATAGGCTGCCGTTTCTCCTCCAGCCAATAGGGGGCCCATTCCTATATAGGCAGGAAGTAGAGGGGCAGCCATGTGGACGACAGGTTCAACAGGGCCTCTTGAGACATAACAGCAGCCCATGGATACTAATGACGTGTGGCCAGACAAGTCATGATTATATACTGCATACTTACTGCTTAATCTGGGGGGGGGGGGCTGTAAAACTGTAAGTAGATACACCCCTGTATGGGTAGCCATGCACTTTTAACTGTTGTGTCTCCAGCATAATGAGCATTTGGTGCAAAACTAGTATGGGGCCTGGTGCAGTTGAACAGGTGCATACTAGCAAACTGGCTTAAACTCATGTTTGCTAAAAGCTAATTTTGGCTAAAAGCTCATGCTTGCTAAAAGCTTATGGGGGTTATTTACAAAAGGCAAAGCCACTTTGCAATACAAGTGCAAACTACAAGTCTAAAGTGCACTTGAAATTGCACTGAAAGTGCACTTGGAAGTGCAGTCGCTGTAGATCCGGGGGGGACATGCAAGGAAAATAAAAATAAAAAAACATTTTAGCTTGCACATGATTGGATGATAAAATCAGATCTACCCCTCAGATTTACAGCGACTGCACTTCCAAATGCACTTTCAGTGCAATTTCAAGTGCACTTTGCAAGCTTATGTTTGCTAAAAGCTCATGCTTGCTAAAAGCTTATGTTTGCTAAAAGCTCATGTTTTCTAAAAGCTCATGACATGTTGAATACATGCTTACTAGGCTTGCTTTGCTACAAAACTGAGATCCTTCCTATGTAGGAGGGGTTATATAGAGGAGGACTTCCTGTTTGACTATCTGCCGGTGTCCATTCACCTATAGGCAGGGTATAATCCTCATAGTCATTATTATGGCTGTCTGTGTCCCGTGATATACTCCAAGAAAGGATTTTACAGGTAAGCTGTAGGAAAAATCTAATTTTATGCGATCCAGTGCAATAATTTAACTGACAATTGCGCGGTCGTGCGACGCTGTACCCAAATAAAATGTATGTTCTTTTTTCCCCCCACAAATAGAGCTTTCATTTGGTGGTATTTGATCACCTCTGCAATTTTTTTATTTTTTGCACTATAAACAAAACCACAATTTTGAAAAAAAATATATAATTTAAAACTTTCCGCTGTAAAACATATCCAGTAAAAAAACGAATTTCTTCATCAATTTAGGCCAATATGTTTTCTGCTACATATTTTTGGTAAAAAATTCCCAATAAGTGTATATTGATTGGTTTGCATAAAAGTTATAGCGTCTACCAACTATGGGATATATTTAGGTAATTTTTTTTATTTTTACTAGTAATGGCGGCAATCAGTGAGCGGGACTGTAACTTTGCAGTGGACACTAACTGACACTTTTTTGGGAACCAGTGACACTAATACAGTGATCAGTGCTAAAAAATATGCACTGTCACTGTATCAATGACACTGGCAGGGAAGGGGTAAACATCAGGGGTGATCAAAGGGTTTACTGTGTACCTAGCCAGTGCTTGGTTACTGTGAGGGGGGGGGTGCTTTTACTAGGAGAAGGTATTGATCCATGTTCCTGCTTTGCAGGAACACAGGATCAATACCTTTCCTACTGACAGAACGGCAATCTTCCATGTTTTACATGGACGACTGCCATTCTGCTGGTGTCCTTAATAATCGGTGGGTCCTGGCGGACATCAAGTCCACCAGACCTGCCGATTGGCTCCCGTTGTGTCTAATCACAACGAGAGCGGGTCGCCAGTGGCACGTGTGCGCGTGCGTGCCCCAGACCAGGAAGTGCAGAACTAGGTACGTGATCCTACGCAGCAGAGCCACCTTGCCATTGTATATGTAAGTTATATGATCGGCAATCGGTTAAAAGCAGCATTTTTTTTACGCCCTGTGTGAATGAGGTCTTTCTGTCTTCACGTTTCTCAGTTGATAAATAGTATGAGTAATCCAGTAGGATAAAATGTTTGAAGGTCGGCAACAAATGTGTGATGTATCCAGGGGAACTGACGTCACCCAACTTTCAGAAATAAAATGTGAGACTTATCCCAAACTTTCACCAACAGACTAAACATTGGTAACAGAAGTTCCTGCTCATTTACCTTCTTCTTCTTCTAAATGGAATATTTTAGCTTTCAATTCGTGAATAATACAGACTGTTCCTTTACATGAGAGGGACCTCTATATATTATTTATGCACCTATTTAAGCTATAAATTTCCTGTAAGACACTCCAAGTACACTATTTATTAATACTATCATTTGCAGCCTCTCCTGTGCTGCTTGAATGCATGAATTATGTATTAAACTGAGTTCTCTTGCACATGATGTAAAGCTGAATGGCTTTGATCTCCCATGTCATATATACAGAATGTTTTCAAATCCTTATATAATAATTATGTCCATTAAATACGTTAAGGCCAATAGGATGTGTTAAGAAATGGAAGTTACAAATGATGCTTAAAGTGTATCTGCTCATGATAAACTTCTATTATTTGTTTCATTTTGGTTAAATATATAGTACAACTGATCATGTTTTGTTATGTGATATAAGTGCAAAAAAATATTGATCCTGCCAGAAAAAATGTGTACTGAGGCTGTGCACTCTGCCTGCTATCTAGCTTGTATTAGTTCTGGCTATCTCTTTAGACTACATAACACCCTCCCCTATGTTATGGGGAAGAGGAGATGGGGTAGGCATACTGTATTCCAGTGCTGGAGTGATAACACTGCTTCTCCATAGGGAGAGCACAGGGAATTAATACTGTCACCCTAGGGAAGGATAATGTATTCAATTTAATTGCATTGCCATAAAAAGGAAAATGAATACAGCCATTACATCTAAGGACTGTAAGCTGCTAATGCTATACACTCACCGGTCACTTTATTAGGTACACCTTGTCAGTACCGGGTTGGACCCCCCTTTGCCTTCAGAACTGCCTTAATTCTTCTTGGCATTGATTCAACAAGGTGTTGGAATAACTCCGAAATTTTGGTCCATATTGACATGATAGCCTCACGCGGTTGCTGCAGATTTCTCGGCTGCACATCCATGATGCGAATCTCCCGTTCCACCACATCTCAAAGGTGCTCTATTGGATTGAGATCTGGCGACTGTGGAGGCCATTGGAGTACAGTGACCTCATTGTCATATTCAAGAAACCAGTGGTGAGATGATTTGAGCTTTGTGACATGGTGCATTATTCTGCTGGAAGGAGCCATCAGTAGATGGGTAAACTGTAGTCATAAAGGGATGGACATGGTCAGCAACAATACTCAGATGGGCCGTGGTGTTTGGACAATGCTCAATTGGTACTAAGGGGCCCAAAGTGTGCCAAGAATATATCCCCCACACCACAGGTGTCAAACACAATGCCCGTGGGCCGAATCCGGCCCTCCAGGCCATTGAATTGCTGCCATGTGATTGGCTAATTAGCAATTTGTATAAACGCGAATATCCGCGCTCAGGATGATGAACTGCTGCCTTCCTAAAAAAACGACACCAGAGTGCAGCCAACAAATGTAAATAGACTAACACAGGGATGGTGGCGCTGTTCTATTGGATATAAATAAATTAATGGGTATAAATATATATATTAAAACCAATAAACATAAAAGTGCGTAGTGCAATGAGGAAAGAATAAGTGACTAAAAAGGAAGTATGTGGTAATCCCAACAAGGTGACAAAGTGTAAATAAATATTAAAAAATATATGAACGGAACCCCAAAAATTGTGTATAAACGAAATATCTATACTGAATAAAATTACGATGAGAATCCAACCAGGATGTATAAAAGATGAATAAAAATAAATATGTATATATGATATAAGATACATATGATATAAAATAAATATGTATGTAAATCCGAAATCAAGTCCAATATCCAAAATAAATATGTATGTAAATCCGAAATCAAGTCCAATATCCAAAAAAAAAAAAAATTAAATAAATATATATGTGATGTTCAAAGCAGTCCAAAGTGTCCAAAATGTAAGAAGAATTAAGTGAGTGAAAAATATATATATTGTTATATATATATTTTGTGTCACTTTGGAATGAACTTATGACATAATTTTTTAATATATATATTTTTTACATTATTGGACAGTTTTTTACCTTATTTATAACAATATATATATTTTTCACTCACCTAATTCTTCTTACATTTTGGACACTTTGGACTGCTTTGGACATCACATACCGGTATATATTTATTTAATATTTTTTTATTTAATTTTTTTTGGATATTGGACTTGATTTCGGATTTACATACATATTTATCTTATATCATATATACATATTTATTTTATTAATCTTTTATACATACTGGTTGGATTCTCATCGTAATTTTATTCAGTATAGATATTTTGTTTATACACTATTTTTGGGGTTCCATTCATATATTTTTTAATATTTATTTACACTTTGTCACCTTGTTGGGATTACCACATACTTCCTTTTTAGTCACTTATTCTTTCCTCATTGCACTACGCACTTTTATGTTTATTGGTATTAATATATATATTTATACCCATTCATTTATTTATATCCAATAGAACAGCGCCACCATCCTTGTGTTAGTCTAATTAGCAATTTGTGTTACCAAGCAATTGAACAGGTGTACCTAATAAAGTGGCCGGTGAGTGTATATTAAAGTCACTCTGTAGTGAGTGAAATATGGCTATATCTATATCATGGACAGGATTGACAAAATATAGTTCTAACTAGAAAATGCATTTCCTGGAGAAAATGCGTGGGAATGCTGAATAGCATCAAAACTGCCCCATCATATTGCCACCATCAAAACTGCCCCATCATATTCCTCTATTATAAATCAGTACATGGTGTGTCTGTGCTCTCTCCCGACTCTGTAATCTGAGATGCTCCAGCCGCCTCCCCCCACTGCCCATCACTGTGTATAAGAAGCTTTGGTAACCATGGAAACAAAACAGACAACAAAAGCCTGGATGCCCTACATTTTCTGAAATGATCACTAAACTTAAAAAGTTGAATGACTTTAATAGCTGAAAGTATGCAGAAGTTAGGCAAAGACAAAAAACGTACGGAATAATAAAAAGATGATTAATTAGAAAATGTATTTCCTGGAGAAAATGCGTGGGAATGCTGAATAGCATCAAAACTGCCCCATCATATTGCCCCCATCAAAACTGCCCATCATACTCCCCTATTATAAATCAGTACATGGTAACTCTGTGCTCTCCCCCACCCCCGTCACTGTGTATAAGAAGCTTTGGTAACCGTGGAAACAAAACAGACAACAAAAGCCTGGATGCCCTAAATTTAATGAAATTTTCTGAAATGATCACTAAACTTAAACAGCTTTTTCACAAAAACTGTAAAAGATATCAAACTGAAAAGATATAGCCAGATAGCTGAATATTTTGTGAACATTTTAAAGTTTGGCGCCAGTAGGTGAAAGTATGAAGGAGCTGAAACTTTTGGTAGCGGAAGAAGATTTTAAGGATTTTAAGCATGCTCTCATTGACTTCAATGTTAAAAAAAGTGTTTAAAAGCTTAATACTTTAAAAAGTATAAATAGTAGAAAAAAAGTCGAAGCAGTCCCATCATCAGCTGAAAGAGTTGAACATTTTAAAATTTGAATGACTTTAATAGCTGAAAGTATACAAAAAACGTACGATGATGATGATGACGATGATTAATAAATAAAAAAACTAATAACAATAGTGGGACTGCTGAAGCATTCCCACTAATTACTGACATGTCAAAGTTCTACAGGCTCTATGGACACCTACCACAATTGTCTTACCTATGTTTAAATCTCAAAAACAGAAAGTAAAGATGAGCACTTTACAAGGTGTGAGTTGTTTGTTCATAAAGTACCTTATAAGTTAGAAAAAGTCCTTTCTGGATCTGCTTATGTCAGAAAAGTGATGGCAATGCTGCTAGAACAAATGATCTTGCATGCAGGAGGGGTAGTACTGCATCTGGGATTTATAGAGGGGCAATTATGAAAAAAAAATTATAATTTCATAGCAATTTGCCCGGTGACGTCGCTTTTATCTGTATGAATGTGGTAAAAAACAAATGTTATTCATTTATTTCCTGTCCTGGTCAAGTGTTTTTCATTGATTTACATCAGAAAATACTGCATTTGGCCACAGGATGGTGCTAAGTATCATAGGAAATTCCTATGGTAGAAGTACTTGGCATCATCTAGTGGCCAAATGTGATGACAAACATTCACACAGTACAAGAAATAGCGTAATAACCTTTGTTTTTACCCCATTTAAACAAAATTATGGAATTTTTTTTAATTTAAACACACCCAAAAGTGTATTTAAAGCCAAACATGTTTTTAATTTGTTTTAGATAGAGCAGGGAACAGTTATAACATGTCAAACGTTATTGCTAACGTCTAGTATCCTGCTAGGTAGATTCATCTCCTCTGTTTGTGCTGATGGTCAGTGCCACAAGGGTTGAATGTCTTTAACCACCTGCCAACCATTCACAGTAAATATACTGCGACTGGGCGGCAGGTACAGGCACAATCATGTACATGTACGTGATCAAACTTCTTCTGGGTTTGGGGTGCCCATGCACAGGCCCCCGCCAACCCATGCTATGATTGGACACGTCACGAGCTTGGCAGCTGATTTCAGCCAATGATTTCGGGTGAAGTCAGCTGATCAGCTGTGTCCAATCACACACAGAGTTCTGTGTTTCCAAAAACACAGAACTCTGTGTATGGGGAAAAGCGATCTGGCTGTTTCGTCTCCTTGCAAAGTAGGAGAAAAAACAGCCAGATAGTAAAATAAAAGTAGCACACATTACACATTGTTAGGCACACAGTTAACCCCTAATTGGCCCTAGATGTTAACCCCTTCCTAGCCAGTGTGAATGTACTGTATTATCACTGATCACTGTATTAGTGCCACTAGCAATGTCAGTATCAGCTAGACCCCATACACATTAGATTTTCTGCAGATTTTTGTATTCAGATTTACCAAAACCATATAATATGAGGTCAAACCTTAGGAGTTTCAATTTGTATGCAATCAGGCAGGCCCTTGCACTACATGGTTTTGGTAAATCTGAAGACAAAAGTCTTCAGAAAATCTAATAGTGTGTATGGGGCCTTAGTGAGCTTCCCAGGTAGTGTCTGTTAGCATCAGATTTCCCGTCACCCTATCAAAGTCCCACAATAATTCGCTGATCACCACCATTACCAGTATAACATCATACCTACATCAATTCAAGTATATATACCATAGTTTGTAGATGCTATAACTTTTGCACAAACCAATTAATATACAATTATTGGAATTTTTTTAAACCAAAGACATGTAACAGAATACAGAGTGTAGAGAATATCTGTGTTTTTTTTTCAACATTTTCAGTGTTTTTTGATTTATATGATAAAAAATAAACTCAGTGGTGATCAAATACCACCAAAAAGGTCAGTTAGTGTCCGATTGTCCACCACAATATCACAGTCCAGATATAAGTCGCTGGTCGCCGCCATTACTGGTATAAAAAAATTCCATAAATATATCCCATATATATATATATATATATATATATATATATATATATATATATATATATATATATATATATATATATATATATATATATATATATATATATATATATATATATATATGCGTTAACCAATCCATATACGCTTATTGGGACTTTTTACCAAAAACATGTAGCAGAATAAATAAATAAATGGCCTAAATTTATGGATACATTTGATTGTTTTCAATGTTTTTTGAATTTTTTATTGTTGGATATGTTTAATAGCAGAAAGTAAAAAATTTTGTTTATATTGCTTTATAGCGCAAAAAAACCCCCAAAAAACGCAGTGGTCATCAAATCGCAGTGGTCAACAAAAGAAAGCTCCATTTGTGGTAAAAAAATGACATAAATTGTATTTGGGTACAGGGTCGCAAGACCGCGCAATGGTCAGTTAAAGTAATGCACTGCCGTATCGCAAAAAAAGTGGGTGAACCTGGAGGTCAAGTGGTTGAGAAGGCAAAAATTTTATATTTTACAAAAAAAAGGTGTTTAAACCTTTTGCCTACTCTATACAAAGCTGTATTTCTTTTAACATATGACATTTATAAAAGACAAACAATTACAATAGTTATCCTCTAATTACACTGAGTCAGCTACAGAATCTGGGTAATTGCTATATGTAAGTAATTAAAAGGATGTGTTTTAAACCCCAGTCATACAGGGCTGATTAAAACAACGTAGAAAGCTTTGAAATGTATTAAATCTGTGTTGTGAATTGCCAAGTAATCAGTAGTGGAAGCAGAGGCGTAACTAGAATCTTCAGGGCCCCGGTGCAAGAAACCATGAAGGGCCCCCAGCAGGGGCGTTGCTGGTCTACAAAAGATCTCGGGCTAGAGTCCATAGCAGCGAAATAAAGAAAGTCATACACTTGGGCGGGCATACACATGTATATAATAATATGTATGTATAATACATGTGCGTGTATACAGTATCTCACAAAAGTGAGTACACCCCTCACATTTTTGTAAATATTTTATTATATCTTTTCATGTGACAACACTGAAGAAATTACACTTCGCTACAATGTAAAGTAGTGAGTGTACAGCTTGTATAACAGTGTAAATTTGCTGTCCCCTCAAAATAACTCAACACACAGCCATTAATGTCTAAACCGCTGGCAACAAAAGTGAGTACACCCCTAAGTGAAAATGTCCAAATTGGGCCCAATTAGCCATTTTCCCTCCCAGTGTCATGTGACTCTGTGTTACAAGGTTTCAGGTGTGAATGGGGAGCAGGTGTGTTAAATTTGGTGTTATCACTCTCACTCTCTCATACTGGTCACTGGAAGTTCAACATGGTACCTCATGGCAAAGAACTCTCTGAGGATCTGAAAAAAAGAATTATTGCTCTACATAAAGATGGCCTAGGCTAATAGAAGATTGCCAAGACCCTGAAACTGCACTGAAGCACAGTGGCCAAGACCATACAGCCGGAGATCTTTTGTAGACCCAGCAACGCCCTTGGTGGGGGCCCCTTATGGTTTATTGCACCGGGCCTTGAAGATTCTAGTTACGCCTCTGCTTCCACTACTGATTACTTGGCAATTCACAACACGGATTTAATACATTTCAAAGCTTTCTACATTGTTTTAATCAGCCCTGTATTACTGGGGTTTAAAGCACATCCTTTTAATTACTTACATATAGCAATTACCCAGATTCTGTAGCTGACTCAATGTAATTAGAGGATAACTATTGTAATTGTTTGCCTTTTATAAATGTCATATGTTAAAATAAATACAGCTTTGTATAGAGTAGGGAAAGGTTTAAACACCTTTTTTTTTGTAAAATATAACATTTATGCCTTCTTAACCACTTGACCTCAAGGTTCACCCCCTTACTTTACATTTTAGCAAAGTGTCATTTCTTCAGTGTTGTCACATGAAAGGATATAATAAAACATTTACAAAAATGTGAGGGGTGTACTCACTTTTGTGAGATACTGTGTGTGTGTGTGTGTGTGTGTGTGTGTGTGTGTGTGTGTGTGTGTGTGTGTGTGTGTGTGTGTATATATATATATATATATATATATATATATATATATATATATATATATATATATATATATACAGTGGTGTGAAAAAGTGTTTGCCCCCTTCCTCATTTCCTGTTCCTTTGCATGTTTGTCACACTTAAGTGTTTCGGAACATCAAACCAATTTAAACAATAGTCAAGGACAACACAAGTAAACACAAAATGCAATTTGTAAATGAAGGTGTTTATTATTAAAGGTGAAAAAAAATCCAAACCATCATGGCCCTGTGTGAAAAAGTGATTGCCCCCCTTGTTAAAACATACTATAACTGTGGTTGTCCACACCTGAGTTCAATTTCTCTAGCCACACCCAGGCCTGATTATTGCCACACCTGTTCACAATCAAGGCATCACTTAAATAGGAGCTGCTTGACACAGTAAGGTCCACCAGAAGATCCTTAAAAGCTACACATCATGCCGAGACCCAAAGAAATTCAGGAACAATTGAGAAAGAAAGTAATTGAGATCTATCAGTCTGGAAAGGGTTATAAAGCCATTTCCAAAGCTTTGGGAATCCAGCGAACCACAGTGAGAGCCATTATCCACAAATGGCGAAGACATGGAACAGTGGTGAACCTTCCCAGGAGTGGCCGGCCGCCCAAAATTACCCCAAGAGCACAGCGACGACTTATCCAAGAGGTCACAAAAGACCCCACAACAACGTCCAAGGAACTGCAGGCCTCACTTGCCTCAGTTAAGGTCAGCGTTCATGCCTGCACCATCAGGAAAAGACTATGGGCAAAAATGGCCTGCATGGCAGAGTTCCAAGGAGAAAACCACTGCTGAGCAAAAAAAAACATCAAAGCTCGTCTCAATTTCTCCACAACACATCTTGATGATCCCCAAGACTTTTGGGACAACATTCTGTGGACCGATGAGACAAAAGTGGAACTCTTTGGAAGGTGTGTGTCCAAGTATATCTGGCGTAGAAGGACCACTGCATTTCAGAAAAAGAACATTATACCAACAGTAAAATATGGTGGTGGTAGTGTGATGGTCTGGGGCTGTTTTGCTGCTTCAGGACCTGGAAGACTTGCCGTGATAAAAGGAACTATGAATTCTGCTGTCTACCAAGAGATCCTGAAGGAGAATGTCCGACCATCTGTTCGTGTACTCAAGCTGAAACGAACTTGGGTTCTGCAGCAGGACAATGATCCTAAACACACCAGCAAGTCCACCACCGAATGGCTGAAGAAAAACAAAATGAAGACTTTGGAGTGGCCTAGCCAAAGTCCTGACCTGAATCCTATTGAGATGTTGTGGTATGACCTTAAAAACCCTCTAATGTAACTGAATTAGGACAATTCTGCAAAGATGAGTGGGCCAAAATTCCTCCAGGACGCTGTAAAAGCCTCATTGCACGTTATCGCAAACGCTTGGTTGCAGTTGTTGCTGCTAAGGGTGGCCCAACCAGTTATTAGGTTTAGGGGGCAATCACTTTTTCACACAGGGCCATGATGGTTTGGATTTTTTTTCACCTTTAATAATAAACACCTTCATTTACAAATTGCATTTTGTGTTTACTTGTGTTGTCCTTGACTATTGTTTAAATTGGTTTGATGTTCGGAAACACTTAAGTGTGACAAACATGCAAAGGAACAGGAAATGAGGAAGGGGGCAAACACTTTTTCACACCACTGTATATATATATATATATATATATATATATATATATATATATATATATATATATATATATATATATATATATATATATATATATATATATATATATATATATATATATATATATAATATTATCGTTACATACATGGATCCCCAGAGATCCCCCACTTACATCAGGGTCCCCAAAGCCCCCCTCATTACTTTAGGGTCCACAGAGAGCCTCCCCTTACATCAGGGTCCACAGATAACCTCCCCTTACATCAGGGTCCCAGAGAGCCTCCCCTTACATCAGGGTCCCCAGAGAGCCTCCCTTCTTACATTAGGGTCCCCCAGAGCCCCCCTCATTACATCAGGGTCCCCAGAGAGCCCCTCCTTACATCAAGGTCCCCAGAGAGCCCCTCCTTTCATCAGGGTCCACAGAGAGCCTCCCCTTACATCAGGGTCCCAGAGAGCCTCCCCTTACATAAGGGCCCCTAGAAAGGCCTCCCTTCTTACATTAGGGTCCCCAGAGAGACCCGCCTCATTACATCAGGGTCCCCAGAGAGAGCCCCCCTTACATCTGGGTCCCCAGAGAGCCCCTCCTTACATCTGGGTCCCCAGAAAGCCACCCCTTACATCAGGGTCCCCAGAGAGCCACCTCTTATGTCGGGACCCCCAGAGAGCCACCCCTTACATCAGGGCCCCCAGAGAGCCCCAATTAAATCAGGGTCCCCAGAGAGCCCCCCTTACATCAGGGTCCCCAGAGAGCCCCTTCCTTACATCAGGGTCCCCAGAGAGCCCCCCCTTACATCAGGGTCTCCAGAAAGCCTCCTCTTATATCAGGGTCCCCAGAGGGCCCTCCCATACATCAGGGTCCCCAGAGAGCCTCCCTACTTACATTAGGGTCCCCAGAGCCCCCCCTCATTACATCAGGGTCCACAGAGAGCCTCCCCTTACATCAGGGTCCCAGAGAGCCTCCCCTTACATCAGGGTCCCAGAGAGCCTCCCCTTACATAAGAGCCCCTAGAGAGCCTCCCTTCTTACATTAGGGTCCCCAGAGCCCCCCTCATTACATCAGGGCCCCCATAGAGACCCCCCTTACATCTGGGTCCCCAGAGAGCCCCTCCTTACATCTGGGTCCCCAGAGAGCCACCCCTTACATCATGGTCCCCACAGAGCCACCTCTTATATCGGGACCCCCAGAGAGCCACCCCTTACATCAGGGCCCCCAGAGAGCCCCAATTAAATCAGGGTCCCCAGAGAGCCCCCCCTTACATCAGGGTCCCCAGAGAGCCCCTTCCTTACATCAGGGTCCCCAGAGAGCCCCCCTTACATCAGGGCCCCCAGAGAGCCCCAATTAAATCAGGGTCCCCAGAGAGCCCCCCCTTACATCAGGGTCCCCAGAGAGCCCCTTCCTTACATCAGGGTCCCCAGAGAGCCCCCCTTACATCAGGGTCCCCAGAGAGCCTCCCCTTACATCAGGGTCTCCAGAAAGCCTCCTCTTATATCAGGGTCCCCAGAGGGCCTTCCCATACATCAGGGTCCCCAAAGAGCCTCCCTACTTACATTAGGGTCCCCAGAGCCCCCCTCATTACATCAGGGTCCCCAGAGAGCCCAGACGTTTCGACTTTTGTGTGACGGATTTGTGTACTGACCATACAAAAATCTGACGTGGAGCTGTCGTTTGACAAAAATTTACTAGCCTGTCATCCAACATTTGTTGGCAAAAAATTGGAAAACAATTGTCAAAAGGAGCATAAGAATTTTGGACAACAGTCTGTCAACAGACAATGCCCTTACAACAATCGTATTGTGTGTACGAGGCTTAAAGGCTCGAAAGTACAAACACGTATGATAGGAATCAAGGAACGAGCCAGAAGAGTCCGGTCTTGTAAACTACCGCTCGTAATGGAGAATTAACATTCGTGACGTGGCAATTGATGAAATGTCGCAATGCAGCGCACAATCTTCTTCTTTAATGGGATAATAATGAAGCTGCTTTGCTGTGTTATGCCAAACGTATTTTAAAAGGCATTTGTTTTGTAGTGATATCAAGAATAATATTATTATGGTTGTTGTTTGATTTTTTGGGGAAGTTACCACAACACCATTATCCCTGAGTCTTTAAGATCAAAGATGCAACTATGTTGGTGTCCCTTGTTACATTTCTATTGTGTTGTTTTTAATGTAACTGCTTACTCCCAAACTGTCATTTGAAGATCAGAAACAATCTGAAAATCACAAATCAATGCTCACCAAACTTCTACTAACACGAAATTAGCAGAAGAGGTCCAAAGGGTGGCGCTCGAGAAATGAACTCTCTCTTTATACTCTCATAGTACATCACTACGTTCGTGTTTGTCGAACGACAATTTTCGTATAATTAGTATGCTAAACAAATCCTGCACACGCGCTTTTGACAAAAATCAGACGCTCGGTCATACAACAATCGAACCGTGTGTGTACGAGGCTTAAGAGGTCCCAAGGCTTTATATTTCTCCATAAGTCGGGACTGAGCTCTGTATAAATTGCATACAAGATTTATATTACTCATCGCATTAACAGACCAATTGTATTGCACTGTGTATGGACCAGGTCTGTCCAACAATTATTTTTAGTTTTATTTTATTTTACATTTTTTTATATACATTTTTCAATACTCTTCATTAACCGCCAATCATACACTTGGCATTCATTATTGCTAGACTTCATCAGGGCGATGGTTTTTGCGCTGGACAAATTTGTGTGTTTTCAATGTTCTATAGAGTCTTGTCTCCTTATGCCTCGTACACACGTGCGGACTTTTGCCGGCGGACCTAGTCCAGCGGACAATCCCGCGGGACTTTCCAGCTGGGTCCGCTGGACTTTCCGAGCGTGTGGACTTGCCCACACACGCACGGACTTCTCCAGCGGATAATCCGCCGGCCAAAAGTCCGCGGGACTTTTGAAAATGAACGGACTTGCCCACACACGGAGCAGTCCGTTCATTTCGAACGTAACTTCAGGTTACGTAGCTAGCGTAGGCAGTAAATGCCGCCGCGCTAGCTCCGCAAGCTGGCATGGATTTAAAGGGAATCCCCACGCCGAAAAAAACGGCGTGGGGGTTCCCCCCAAATCCATGTCAGACCCTCATCCGAGCACGCAGCCTGGCAAGCCAGGAAAGGGGTGGGGACGAACGAGCGCCCCCCCCCTCCTGAGCCGTACCAGGCCGCGTGCCCTCAACATGGGGGGTGCCCTGGGAAAGGGGGGCCGTGCGGCCCCCCCACCCCAAAGCACCTTGTCCCCATGTTGATGAGGACAAGGGCCTCTTCCCGACAACCCTGGCCGTTGGTTGTCGGGGTCTGCGGGCGGGGGCTTATCGGAATCTGGGAGCCCCCTTTAATAAGGGGGCCCCCAGATACCGGCCCCCCACCCTATGTGAATGAGTATGGGGTACGATGTACCCCTACCCATTCACCTAAGGTGTAAAATGTAAAGTACAAAAACACACACACACTTTTGAAAAAATATTTTATTGCACTGCTCCGGGGTCTTCTTCCGTCTTGGGGGTCTTCTCGCCGGACTCCTCCGCTCTCTTCTGCTCTTTTACCTAGCTCTTTCACGAGGGGAGGAGTCCGGCTACCTTCTTCGTCGTCGCCGCCGTCGTCTGGGGGTCTCGATCCGCCTTCGGGGGTCTTCCGGGGGTCTCTTCTGTTCTTGCGGCGGTCGTCGTCGTCTTCCGCGCCGCCGGCGCCTTCTTCTTCTTGTCCTTCTTCTTGTCCTTCTTGTTCTTCTTCTTCTTCCGATGTTGACCCGACGCTCTCTCTGCCCGGAATGCCTGTGCCGCTCTGCGCTCGGACTTATATAGGGACATGGGGGACAGGGTCACATGCACATGTCACATGGTGACCCCCGCCCCCTTGTGTTGTCACAGTCCCGGAGGATGCTGGGACTGTGACATCGCAAGGGGGCGGGGTCACCATGTGACATGAACATGTGACCCTGTCCCCCATGTCCCTATATAAGTCCGAGCGCAGAGCGGCACAGGCATTCCGGGCAGAGAGAGCGTCGGGTCAACATCGGAAGAAGAAGAAGAACAAGAAGGACAAGAAGAAGGACAAGAAGAAGAAGGCGCCGGCGGCGCGGAAGACGACGACCGCCGCAAGAACAGAAGAGACCCCGGAAGACCCCCGAAGGCGGATCGAGACCCCCAGACGACGGCGGCGACGACGAAGAAGGTAGCCGGACTCCTCCCCTCGTGAAAGAGCTAGTAAAAGAGCAGAAGAGAGCGGAGGAGTCCGGCGAGAAGACCCCCAAGACGGAAGAAGACCCCCGGAGCAGTGCAATAAAATATTTTTTCAAAAGTGTGTGTGTTTTTGTACTTTACATTTTACACCTTAGGTGAATGGGTAGGGGTACACCGTACCCCATACTCATTCACATAGGGTGGGGGGCCGGTATCTGGGGGCCCCCTTATTAAAGGGGGCTCCCAGATTCCGATAAGCCCCCGCCCGCAGACCCCGACAACCAACGGCCAGGGTTGTCGGGAAGAGGCCCTTGTCCTCATCAACATGGGGACAAGGTGCTTTGGGGTGGGGGGGCCGCACGGCCCCCCTTTCCCCAGGGCACCCCCCATGTTGAGGGCACGCGGCCTGGTACGGCTCAGGAGGGGGGGGGCGCTCGTTCGTCCCCACCCCTTTCCTGGCCTGCCAGGCTGCGTGCTCGGATGAGGGTCTGACATGGATTTGGGGGAACCCCCACGCCGTTTTTTCGGCGTGGGGAGTCCCTTTAAATCCATGCCAGGTCACGGAGCTAGCGCGGCGGCAGTAACTGCCTACGCTAGCTACGTAACCTGAAGTCACGTGCTAAATGAACGGACTTGCCGATGAGCGGCAAGTCCCTTCATTTCAAAAGTCCCGCGGACTTGCCCACTAACGGCGGGATTGTCCGCTGGACTTCCAAGTCCAGCGGATAATTTGAAAACAAAACTTCAAACTTTAGTCCGCCGTACTTTGGCGCCAAAAAGTCCGCCGGCGCCCACACACGAGGGGATTATCCGCTGGACTTCAGTCCAGAGGATAATCCCGCGGGATTGTCCCTTCGTGTGTACGCCGCATTAGACTTATTCAGCTGCAGACCAATTGCCTTGGTCATGTATCACATCTGAATCCAAAGCGCTGATCCTTTCCCCATTGGGGAGTTTTTTTTTGGTGTTAGTTACGCTTTAACCACTTCAGCTGATACTTTTCTACCTCCTATGGGCTTGACCAAGTTTTACATTTCCGCTATAGGCCTGTTTACTCAGCAATAACTTTAGTTTAGCTACTGCGAATTGGATGCGGGTTTCCCTGCATCCAATTCGCATGACAGCAGATTGTCACCGGCTCTCTATGAAGCAAATTTCACAAGAGTTCTGTGAGTCTTCTGGTCTGTTTCAGGTCCGAATTCAGCCAAAAATTTGGATCGAAATCGGACCTGAAACAATGAACGGGAATGCACCCGACCCCTGCTGTGAGCTGCTCAATGCTTCAGTGTGAACCCCGCCTAAAACATGCATTGTTTTTTGGCAATAATATTTTTTAAATAATATTAAATTTTTATGTAGCCTGAGGCCTATCATGGGTACATCTGGCTGCCAGGCTGTCTGAGGGCCTATCCAGAAGCAAGAGAGCAGCGTAGAGTTGGAACTGCGGCTTGCAGTCCAACCATAAGTGACGGTTCTGCCGGCCAGAGAACCTGTCATGGTCGGAGGTAGAAGGGAAGCTGTCGCCACTAAGGCCCCTTTCACACCGGGGCGTTTTTCATGCGGTGCAGCGCTAAAAATAGCGCCTGTTCACCGCATGAAAAAATCCGGCCCCTTTAACTCCAGTGTGAAAGCCGGCGGGCTTTCACACTGGAGCGGTGCGCTAGCAGGATGACAAAAAAAGTCCTGCTAGCAGCATCTTTGGAGCGGGATAGGAGCGGTGTGTTCACCGCTCCTATACCGCTCCTTCCCATTGATTACAATGGGAGACCGCGGTAAAACCGCGGCAATACCGCGGTTACCGCGGCAATACCGCGGCTACGGCGGCGCTCTGCGGGGGGTGTTTAACCCTTTTTCGGCCGCTCGCGGGGGGTAAAACCGCACCGCGAGCGGCCGAAAACCGCGGTGAAAACGACAGTAAAGCAGCGCTAAATATAGCGCTGCTTTACCGTCACCGCGGCTCACCGCCCCGGTGTGAAAGGGGCCTTAGGGACCAACCACCTTTTTACCAGGGACCACAGTGAGTAGCTGAAGCAAGTACCGAAGCAGTCTTCTCTCAGTCTGGGAGGAGCGGCGTGCTGACGTCACCATTTAAAGCGACGGGCATCGATTGAGAGCCGGCCGGCTCGAAAATAACTGAGACGCTTTTTAAATACAACATTTTGTAAGTCCATTCATTTTTATGGATTAAACGTTTTTAAGCGATACACTATGGATGTTCTTTTTGCCTTTTACATGGGGAATGAATGATTGGTAATCTACTAAGTATAACCCGAACGGACCATCAGGGAATTTTCCTGCCATTCCTAGAGACCTGTGGCTGGGGAAAAAGCCACAGGCCTGTAGAGATCTCCTTAAACAAGAGATCTAACCATCTGGTAAGCCCCAGCTTTTTTGGTGGTGGACGATCTTTTCTGTTATACCCTGTCACTACTTCTTGGGTGATACAATGTTATATCACTAATGAATAAAGCACTAAGGATAAGGAACCTTCATTAGAAGATCATGTTTTGAAATTGCGCCATCTTGTGGAACATTCAGTTGGTGACACTTTGGAGCTAACTGGACATTTGGACAATTTCAATATCATTGATTTATTATTTAATTTATTTATGATTTATTATCACTGTGGTACTATCTTCACGCATTTATTGAGCCACAATATTTACAGTTGCAATCACTGTATTTAGTTATTATTTTATTTTTTGCAGCGCAGCTAAAAAAAAATCCTAATCTTGTATATTGTGTGTGTCTCACATTTTTGATTGCAGCAGCTTTTCATATTTTTTTCTGTTATTATTTTGGTTTTGGACAGTTTTGTGAGTGTCATTTAGGACAGCAAAGTAATTTTACATTTTCCAGTCTTCTCATCAACCGGGGAAGGTGAAGAATTGGGAAACTTCAGCAGGTGTCAAGCCAGGGACCCAGCCAGGGGAGGTGATGCTTGGAGAGCGGCCTTGTGGGCCAAGCCAAGGACCAAGCAGGCCAGTTGGGTGAAGCTTGAGGATTATCTGTGGGTGCTAAGCTAGGGACCCAGCCAGCAAAGGTGATGCTTGCAGAGCAGCCTTGTGTGCCAAGCTAGGGACCGAGCAGGCCAGTGGAGTGACGCTTGAGGAAGATACTCAGTGAGAAGGTTGGAAGAGCTCAGGAGATCCAGTGGCAGTGGATCAGCGAGTCTAGTGTGAGAGACTGGGAGCTCAGTGGAGTGAAGATCTACAAGAAGAGATTGTAGAGGAAGTACAGAAGTTTGTTACAACTTATGTTAGAAACTGTTTATAAGACTGTGCCATAGGAGACAGCTATCCTACACATGCAGATGTGGTGTCTTGCTGGAGGCCTTTCCCTGCATGGCTGTCTACCTATAGAAGTTTTGAAGTTTGCTAATTCACATTGCAACTACTAAAGGGTGTCCTGGCCCTAAACCCGCTCTCCTACAGTTCTGTTCAAGAGAAAATAAATCTCTTTGCATTCAAGACTTGTCTGGTGCCCATCAATCTACCTTGTATTACACCCACTATGCCTTGTAACCCACTCTACACAGAAGGATGTCAGCTGTCCCTAACTGTGGAGGTTCTCATGAGAATCTCAGTCTGGGGCAGCACAACACATGCCCACCCAGACAGCCATCCAGGTGGCACAGAGCCCAGATCACCTGACCTCACCCAAATAAATAGGCTCTCCCAGCAGGCCAAGGGACCCAAGAAGATCCCTGCCCATTTGCTGAGATACCCTATCTATTCCTAATCTGTCCTTGCAATGCCCTTGCCTTATCTAATATCACCAGATACCTGGCCATCTAGTGACAGAAGAGAGAAGTGCAGCAATTCCAGAATTAGGGTGGGATCAATTGATCAACTAACAGTTGGCCAAGGCAACTTTTCCTAGCAGGTAAATGTACTAAAAACCCTGCCTAAACATCAAGGTGCTACATCCTCCCCCTGCCTAAATGAAAATGAGACCCGGGACCTTGCTACAAAAAATAAAGAAAGTCTTTTATTTTATAATTTGTTGTCCAAAATTACGCTAAAATTATGTTTCTGAAAGTGTGACAAAATGTTATTTACAAAATGAAAAAAGGCACTTTTTGATTTTGCCTTTTTTGGTATGCAACATTAAAAAAAATTGTAAAAAAAATAGAAATGACAAAACAGAAAAGTAACAGTTAAGGACAGAAAAGAGTCTGCCCGTGTTCACATCAGGCCGTTTTGACATGCCAAATCGCTGCCGATTGCCAGCACTGTCCGAAACGGTGCGATGCCGACTTTCCGACGCACAATTTCAAACTGGCCCTCAGTGTGAACGCGGGCTTAATTAGGGTTGACTAAAGTGGTTCTAAAGGCTCAAGGTTTTTTTTTACATTAATGCATTCAGGTAAAAAACCTTCAAGCTGCAGCCCCCTCTAATATTTACCTTAGCCCAGGACTTTTTTTCTCAGAGTATAGGTGCAGAAACTCCCCTCTACTGAACCCCCCCTTACCTCTGCCCTATTCTGAGCACTGTCTCTTGGTTCCACCACCTACCCAACTCCCAGTACCACCCCTTTCAGAAAATACAGAACCAAGTATAATTTTGTGGTGCTAAAAAATGTGCATGGAATTTGTTAATGATTACAAGAAAAGTAGTAATAGTGACCCTCTGCAGTCAGCAACAATAGATCCCCCACACAACATTAGACTCCCCCAGCAACTATGGATGTAAATAGGTGTAAATAGATGTGTAAATAGATGTGTAAATAGAAATAAATAAATAAATAAAATATTAACACCTAATCCAAAACCTAGCCCCTAATCCTAACCCCAACATCTAAACCTTAACTCTAACCCCTCACCCTAACAAAAAAATAATAATAAGTGAAGAAGAATAATAATAATAATAATAATAATAAAGAAATAAAAGCTGATGGAAAAGCTGAAAAACCTAACAACAGATAATGGTTTTCGCTATTGGCTAATAAAAAACTCCAAAGCTCAAAAACGCTGTATAAATCGTGCTAAAATAGCGCAAAAAAAGAGGCTATTCTCAGGTGGGAATGCAGCCTTTCACAGCTCTGCCACACATTACAGCTCTGTCTGGCAGGGAAGGAGACCTGATCATTCAGTAAGCCCCCGTACACACGGTAGGACATTCCGATCACCAAATCCGTCGGATAATTTCTGACGGACTTTGTCCGAAACTGGTATTGCACACACAGGGTCGGACAAAGTTGTCGGAAAATCCATTCCGAACGAGGTGACGTACAAAACGTACGACGGGACTACGTACAGGGCAGTAGCCAATAGCTTCCGTTTCCAAATTTCTTCTGAGCATGCGTGGAACTTTGTGCGTCGGAATTCTCTACACACGATCGGAAAAAGTCTGATCAGATTTTGTTGTCGGAAAATTTTAGATCCTGCTCTCAAATTTTTTCCGTCGGAAATTCCGACGGAAAAAGTCCGCTAGAGCCCACACATGATCGGATTTTCCGACAACATAATCCGATTGGACTTTTTCCATCGGAATATCCGACCGTGTGTACAGGGCATAACACTTACAGGTCTCGTCCCCGTCCCCAGTCTGTAAATGGACAATGAAGGGAAAAGACGCAGCTTGCAAAGCACAGGCTTCCAGCTAGAAAGGTCTCTGGTAACCTCCAATCTTCAGACAATATATAGCAGTGGTTCTTAACCTCAGTCCTCAGTACCCCCCACCAGGCCATGTTTGCAGGCTTTCCTTTTATCTTGCACAGGTGCTTTAAATCTAAGTCAATGGCTTGGTATTTTGGACAGCTATTTTATCTAAGGGAAATTCCCAAAATATGGCCTGGTGGGGGGTAATGAGGACTGAGGTTAAGAACCACTGATATAGAGAAAGCTGGCCTTCCAGTGCAACATCTAGAGAAATCAAATGCTCTTTATGAAAGTTTGTGTAGTACAGTCATGCAAGAACCATGTACTACACAAACTATAATAAAGAGCATTTGATTATAGCAGTTGTACTGGACCACCAGCTTTCTCTATTTACCAAATAAAGGGAAAAGCAGCAGAGTGATGAGCATATCTATCTGTCACTCTGCTCTCTTCTCCTATCTACATGCTCCTTGCACCGCAGCACACCTGAGACTGCCTCATTTTGCAGTTTCTCCCTTTCTCAGTCTGAGTTCTGCTGTACAGTAGACTGCAAGAGGCTGATACCAAGTATAATTCAGGTACTTGCACTGTCTACATATAATAGAATACAATAATTTCTGCATTCATTTGTATTTATATCTGTCTGGAGGTCAGCTTTACACAGCATATGTGAGAATCCTGCTCGGTTTCTCTCTGCCAACCTTCAAGCTGCCCTTTTTGTGCTCTTGCTTAGTAATTGCTACCTTGCCACCAACGCATGTGTAGCAGATTCATTGTGCTGCAGAGAGGGAGAGAAGGGCACAGCACAGGAAAGGCAAACACTCACAAGCAGTTGCTAAGAGAAAAGCGGCTGTGACTGACAAGCTACAAATAGACCTGCCACCGCCGCACACGCAGTGCCTGCAACAGACAATGGATGTTTCCTGGCGACGGTACATTACAACAGTTTTCCTGTGAAAGTGGAGGCGTTTTTTTTGCTTTGACTGAGCATACCCCTCTCCTCCATAAAAGTCAGTCACAGCATTTCAAACAGGTTGTCTAGTTTTTGTCATTTAGACTCTAGTATTTTAGAAATAACCCTCCTAGCCCCCCCCCCCCCCATCCCCCTTTCTCCTATCACCCTCAAACTAACTGCTGGTATGAAAAAAAAAAAAAAAACTATCCAAACGACTATTTTACTTAAGGCTCCATTCACATATATGCGAATTGGATGCATTTTGAACCGCATCCAATTCGCATGACATGTGAATCAAGCCAGCTTTCTATGGAGTCGGTTCACATATATGCGGTGCAGTGGCAGTGCAAATTCACTGCAAATTTAAAAATAGTCCTGTGCATTTTTTTAGCACCGTGGTGCGGTCCAGATGCGAATTCCAGGCTCATCGCCTTCTATGGGAACACATCTGAATCGCACATCAGATCAGTTTTAAACATGAATTAGATCCGAATTTGGGAAGGGTTTTTTGAGGTCGGCGGATGTCATGATTGACGATTGGTCTACACCAGGGGACATTGTTTTTGTTTTTTTAATAAATGATTTGTCAATTTCTTTTTGACACTTTTTTGGGTGAATGTACCCCATACCCAATCACATCTGGGGGCCCCCCTGTTAAAAGAGGCTTCCAGATTCCAATAAGCCTCCCGCCTGCAGATCCCACAACCACCAGCCAGAGTTGTGGGCAAGAGACCCCTGGCCCCCATCAACATGGGTGCTTTGGGGTGGGGGGCAGTGCACCCCCATGTTGAGGGCATGTGGCCTTGTATGGTTCAGGAGTCAGGGGGTGCTCGCTCATCCCCCCCCCTTTCCTGGCCTGCCAGGCTGCATGCTTGGGTAAAGGTCTGATATGGATTTTGGGGGGGATTTTTTGGCATGGGGGTTTCCCTTAAAATCCATACCAGACCTCAGGGTCTGGTATGGATTGGGGGGGACCCCATGCTCTTGTTTTTTTTTTTTTGGCATGGGGTTCCCCTTAAAATCCATACCAGACTCAAAAGGGCCTGGTGTGGATTGGGGAGGGACCCCCGTGCCATTTTTCTTTCACGATTATTTATATTAATTTTCTATTCTAACACACTTGGTTGGGCTGTGAGCGCACTCTCTGCGCCCCAAGCCCACCCTATTTTGAAGCCTATAAGAGCCTCTGGCTCTAATCAGTGCTTCAAAAAAACACCTCCTGCAAGGGGCCAGACGCATGGATAGGGGAGGTGGCGCCTGTGTGCCCTCAATGGACAGGCCGCCACTGCTGAGGCATATTTTACCTTAATGCAGGGAATACCTTTAGAACCACTTTAAAGCTGAACTCCAGTTATGATCTTTATTGAAACAATGTAAGTATGTGTATCTAAAACATGAGGGGCCGCTGGGGAATTTGAAGATATCACTACTACAGTGATAGCTGCGATTTTTATGGGTCCAACTACTCCTCTGCACACTAACCACAGGGTGTGGCTTGTGGGCACTGCTGCCATTCAAAGAATGCCTTTAATTTTTTTGTCAATGAATACAAGGCATCCACTTATTGGATGAGGCTGTGACATCACTGGCCCTCCTCTCCACCTATCAGAGAACTCTTTGTAATCATTGACAAAAATACAAGGTGTTCTATGAATGGTGCAGTGCTAAGTGAGCGAACCTCCTGTGTTCAGTGTTAAGGGGGGCAGCCACTCATACAGATTCTGATCAGGACCCAGGAGATTGCAGCTATTACTATAGTAGTGTAGCACCCTGGTGTTTAGGCAGGGTTGCTCCAAAATGTACCTGCCAGGAGTAGCTACCCTGGCTAATTATTAGGGATCAATTGATTTCTCCTAAGGCTGGGTTCACACTATTGCGAATTGGATGTGGGATCCCTGCATCCAATTCGCAATAGCAGGAGATTGTGAATGGCTCTCTATGGAGGCGGTTCACATAGCTCCGATGCGAATTTGCACAGGAGCCCTGTGCGTCTTTTGGTCCATTTCAGGTTCTAATTCAGCCCAAAATTTGACCTGAGCTGAAATCGGACCTGAAATGGTGAACCAGGACGCATGGGACCCCTGCTGGGAGCCGCATCGGTATTAGGTAGGGATGAGCCGAACACCCACCCCGTTCGGCTCGCACCAGAGCCCGCGAACGGACCTAAAGTCCGTGCGAGCTTTAGAACCCTATTAGTTATAATGGATGCGAACGTTCGAAATTAAAAGTGCTCATTTTAAAGGCTAATATGCATGTTAATGTCATAAAAAGTGTTTGGGGACCTGGGTCCTGCCCCAGGGGACATGTATCAATGCAATTTTTTTTTTAAAAACGGCCGTTTTTTCAGGAGCAGTGATTTTAATAATGCTTAAATTGAAACAATAAAAGTGTAATATTCCTTTAAATTTCGTACCTGGGGGGTGTCTATAGTATGCCTGTGAAGGGGCGCATGTTTCCCGTGTTTAGAACTGTCTCTGCGCAAAGTGTCATTTTTGAAAGTAAAAAATCTATTTAAAATCACTCGCGGCTAATGTTAATTCACGGCTCCCGTAACACAGAGAACAGTGATTCATTGAAACTCATTCATAAAAAAAAGTCATTGATAAAAAAAAAAAAAAATGAAAAAAAAAAAGCGTAGGGGTCCCCCCAAATTCAATAACCAGGCCCTTCAGGTCTGGGATGGATATTAAGGGGGATCCCAGCCAAAAAAAAAAAAAAAAAATGGCGTAGGGTCCCCCTCAAAATCCATACCAGACCCTTGAGGTCTGGTATGGATTTTAAGGGGAACCCTAGCCAAAAAAAATGGCGTGGGGTCCCCCTCAAAATCCATACCAGACCCTTATCCGAGCACGCAACCTGGCAGGCCGCAGGAAAAGAGGGGGGGACGAGAGCGGCCCCCCCTCTCGCCTGAACCGTACCAGGCCACATGCCCTCAACATTGGGAGGATGCTTTGGGGGTCTAAGACCCCTAAAGCACCTTGTCCCCATGTTGAGGACAAGGGCCTCTTCCCCACAACCGTGCCCGGTGGTTGTGGGGGTCTGCGGGCGGGGGGCTTATCGGAATCTGGAAGCCCCCTTTAACAAGGGGACCCCCAGATCCCGGCCCCCCCCCCTGTGTGAAATGGTAAGGGGGTACAAAAGTACCCCTACCATTTCACCAAAAAAGTGGCAAAAATGGTAAAAATGACAGGAGACAGTCTTTGACAATTCCTTTATTAAAATCTTCTTTCTTCTTTCTTCATCCTTCGGTTTCTTCATCTTCTCCTTCCTTCATCTTCTTCCATCTTCTTCTTCCATTTTCTTCTTCCTCCGATCCGCTTCTTCTTGCGCTGGTCTTCTCGTCCTTCTCGTCCGGCATCTTCTTCCGTCGGCGTCGGCGTCGGTGTCGGTGTCTTCTTGGGCCGCTCCGCGCAATGGGAGGCTCCCGCTGTGTGAGGCTCCGCTCCATCTGACAGGTCTTTTAAAACGGAGGGCACCTGGTGACCCCGCCCCCCTCTGACGTCATGGGGAAAGCCATCATGGAATTCCCCATGACGTCCCTGTGCGTCAGAGGGGGCGGGGTCACCAGGTGCCCTCCATTATAAAAGACCTGTCAGACGGAGCGGAGCCTCACACAGCGGGAGCCTCCCATTGCGCGGAGCGGCCCAAGAAGACACCGACACCGACGCCGACGGAAGAAGATGCCGGACGAGAAGGACGAGAAGACCAGCGCAAGAAGAAGCGGATCGGAGGAAGAAGAAAATGGAAGAAGAAGATGGAAGAAGATGAAGGAAGGAGAAGATGAAGAAACCGAAGGATGAAGAAAGAAGAAAGAAGATTTTAATAAAGGAATTGTCAAAGACTGTCTCCTGTCATTTTTACCATTTTTGCCACTTTTTTGGTGAAATGGTAGGGGTACTTTTGTACCCCCTTACCATTTCACACAGGGGGGGGCGGGATCTGGGGGTCCCCTTGTTAAAGGGGGCTTCCAGATTCCGATAAGCCCCCCGCCCGCAGACCCCCACAACCACCGGGCACGGTTGTGGGGAAGAGGCCCTTGTCCTCATCAACATGGGGACAAGGTGCTTTAGGGGTCTTAGACCCCCAAAGCATCCTCCCAATGTTGAGGGCATGTGGCCTGGTACGGTTCAGGCGAGAGGGGGGGCCGCTCTCGTCCCCCCCTCTTTTCCTGCGGCCTGCCAGGTTGCGTGCTCGGATAAGGGTCTGGTATGGATTTTGAGGGGGACCCCACGCCATTTTTTTTGGCTAGGGTTCCCCTTAAAATCCATACCAGACCTCAAGGGTCTGGTATGGATTTTGAGGGGGACCCTACGCCATTTTTTTTTTTTTTTTTTGGCTGGGGTTCCCCTTAATATCCATCCCAGACCTGAAGGGCCTGGTTATTGAATTTGGGGGGACCCCTACGCTTTTTTTTTTTGTTTTTTATTAATGAATGACAGTTCTCTGTGTTACAGGAGCCATCAATTCATTAGCCGCGAGTGATTTTAAATAGCTTTTTTCCTGCAAAAATTACACTTTTTTGCAGGGAAAGTTCTAAGCACAGGAAACCTGCCCCCTTCACAGGCCACCTATAGACACCCCCCAGATGTGATACTGCAATGCTGTTCTAACAGCATGCACACACATATCCCCAGAAATAGAGCACATATTGTTGTCAGCAGTCAGCAGCACACTGACACGCTGACACTGACTGAAACATAATATGCGAGGCCGCCGGCGCGGCGGCCTCTTATACCGTGGGGCGTGTACTAAAGCCCCTGAGCTATAATTGGCTACAGGCATCCTGCCTGTAGCCAATTATGGCTCTCCTCGCTGCCGGCGCTGTGATTGGCCAAGCATGCGGGGTCACAGTGCATGCTTGGCCAATCATCAGCCAGCATTGCACTGCGCGGGCCGCAATGCATTGCGGGGCCGCTCGCATCACACGAATTTGATGCGAGCGGCCCCAATAGTTCTGGGCTCGCCGAGCGAGCGAACACCCGGTGCTCGATTCGAACATGGGTTCGAATCGAACACCGGGCTCATCCTTAGAGAAGGGCAATGCAAGTCATAGGATGTCTGAGGGCCTATCCAGAAGCAGTATATCTAGTCTAGTTAGAAAGACTGGGATCTCAGTGGGTTGAAGGACTACAAGAAGTGAAGTGCAGAACAGCCTTGTGTGTCAAGCCAGGGACCGAGCAGGCCAGTGGGGTGAAGCTTGTGGAGACATCATTCCTGCACATGCAGAAGTGGTGTCTTGCTGGATGCTTTTCCCTGCAGGTGGCACCCCGTTATAACTCCTTCAAGCCGAGAACTCATATTTGTGTAGGGTCGGCATGAAGGGGTTAAAAACTTTTAATACTACACTATGAATTCCTCCTCTATTTCCCCTTTCTCATTGAGGCCTGATTCACACCTATGCATTTTTAGTTCTTTTTGCAGATTTGCACTACAGCCCATTTACCATGGTGTCCTATGGAACATGTTCTGTAGTGCAAATTTGCAAAAAGCTGTAAAAATGCATAGGTGTGAATCAGGCCTGAGTGAACTGCTGGACTGTTTTGACTGCATGGTCTATCCATGTTGGAATCCTGGCTCCTGACATCCATCCATCCCATAGGGATATTGGGATAAGGCACAGCCTGACCTCCATAGCACATCCTGGGTCTGTATAGCTGGTAAGTGGCTAGTGAGTGGGGTGTGTACTGTCTGAGTGTAAAGAATCCTCCTTCATTCACTTTTGGAGCACTGGATTTTGTTAACACTTAAATGTTTATATGAAGTTTTTTTTGCACTGAAGCACTTTATTTCCTGGACTTTATGGATTTTTTTTCTTTACTTGCACATATGTTTTAAATCACATATTTTTTCTTTATCACTTGATTGTATGATTTTTACAATGATCTCATGCACTCTCTAATGATAGCACAACACAATAATAGTTTTTATGATTCATGCTGAAAGCTGATGGGTGGAAGCAGAAGAAGCAGAGGAATGAAGCAACGGACACTGATGACACTTAGTGCTCCTAATTGAGACAACTACACACTATAGAGGGATATGCTTTGTTCATATTTCATGTCTGAGGTTTTCAACCACTTTAATGCCCCCAGCTGCAAGTGTAAACAAAGGAAAACCGTGTTTTACATCTCTGGTCTTCACCGACCTCCCAGATCCCACTGTTAAGCAATATGTTCAGTCTTTCATCAGCAGCTGTGCCAATATACAAAGCTCAGCTTGATAATGCCAATGATCTTTCTACAGTTAATGGTTATAAATCATCTACATCAGTTATCGCTACAATATTTTTTCAGTACGGTAACTGCAGGATAACATAGATAAACCATTACGTCTGCTCCTTTGTTGTTTCCTGTTAGTGGAAGCCCAGAGATGATGCTTCAGCACCCTGGAGAGTTCTCTCCCGCTCCGATTGCTGGAAGCTAGGATGACAATTGCTGGATCTTAATAAAAGCCATCTAATGGGTATTTAGACATCTAAATGTAGTAAACCTAATGTAAATACTATTATCCTGTTAGTATTCACGCAAGACCCTTTCCTTGTTCTTGACTTATTTAAATTCTCATAAAAAATTCTGCTTTTCATTAAAGTTTATAATTCCATAAATACAGTATGTGCAAACTTTGGCACCCCAGATGTTTTGGAACTACATTTCCCATGATGCCCAACTACACTGCAGAGTGCATAAGCATCATGGGAAATGTAGTTCTAAAACATCTGGGGTGCCAAGGTTCACCATCACTGGTATAGAGCATAGCAGCTATGTTTGCTCATTATGCATATATACTGCACTTCTTTCTTTGAAGCAGGGTACAGCAAATGTATATGACTGCCCCTCCTTTATCAGTGCTCCCCAAAGCGTAGTCATTAGTTTTAATTGAGAACATCTCGATTTGGCTTATCCTGTAATTGTTTTTTTCCTCAGAAGTTCAGCAAGGATGCTGTTTGCACTGCTAGATATATAGATAGTAGGGATCGACTTATTATCGGTGAGGCAGATTATCGGCGGCTGATATTCCCTTTTTTTGAAGTATCGGGCACCAACGTACCCAATATTAACGATATTGCTTCAAGGGGTTTTACTGGGGTGATACCTGCAGCTGCAGGCATCACCCCGGTACCGTTCTTTAGAGCTTTATTGTAATAACAACCGATGCTCAGCTGTTATTACAAGCAGCGGGAGGGGACCCCCCCCTCCCACCACCTTCCGACGCTCGCCCGGGCTCTCCTGTCCCACTGGGAGGCCCGAGCAACCAGCCGGCACGTCCTGGCCGAAGACCTGAACAAAGCCGATGCTTTGTTCGGGTCTCGGATCTAGTAACCCGGAAGTGATGTCATGACATCACTTCCTGGATTACTGGCATCTTAAAGGCGCCAGTTTTAAAAAATATAAAGTATTCAAAAACGCAGATCTTGATGTTTTGTGCAGAGGAGGGGTTTGGTGTCTTATAGACCCCCAATCTCTCCATAAAGGTTACCTGTCACTGCCTATTACTGTCACAAGGGATGTTTACATTCCTTGTAACAGCAATAACAGTGATTAAAAAAAAAAGTGTAAATATATATTTTTTTTAATGTTCAGAATATCCGCAAACAATCGGCTACCGGCCTGAGAGGTGGTCAAAATATCGGTATCGCATCGGCACCAAAAAAACAATATCGGTCGATCCCTAATAGATAGTAAATAGTAGCTGTGTATGTTTGTTACATACTCATGCATCTCATGAAGTTTGAATATCATCAAAAAGTTCATTTATTTCAGTAATTCTATTCAAAAAGTGAAACTCCTATATTTTATATAGATGCGTTACACACAGAGTGATATGGTTCAAGCATTTATTTCTATTAATTTTGATGATTATGGCTTACAGCTAGTGAAAACCCCAAATTCTGTATCTCAGAAAATCAGAATATTACATGAGACCAATAAAAAAATGATTTTTAATGTACCCATATGTCAGTACTTTGACGCTAAATACCGGGGTTAGGGCAGCAGCTAGCTGCCCTAACCCCGGTATTTACGGGAACAGTGTGCTTTTTTATTTAAGGTAAAAGTGGTCTCTGCGGTGGTTTCGCCGTGAGATTACTATTATTGGCGGCAGGAGAAGTGCCCACCCTCCTCCCACGCGCTCCGGTCGTCTCCGATGCTTACCGGACTTGCCGGAGACGATCGCGTCCTCTCTCGTGGATGTCTGGCTGCCACCTGAGGGCAAGATGACCCCCGCTCGGCTTCATGGCATGGAAGGGCGGAAGCGACGTTAATCGTCACTTCCACCCATAGCTCTTAAAGGAGAATTTTGTGACTTTTGTATAAATTTTTTTATTGCATTTCAGTGTAAATATGAGATATGAGGTCTTTTTGACCCCAGGTCTCATATTTAAGAGGTCCTGTCATGCTTTTTTTCTATTACAAGGGATGTTTACATTCCTTGTAATAGGAATAAAAGTGGCCCATACATTTTTTAAGAAGTGAACGCATATGTGAGTATCGCCCGCATATGAAAACGGTGTTCAAACCACACATGTGAGGTATCCCCACGATCATTAGAGCAAGAGCAATAATTCTAGCTCTAGACCTCCTCTGGAACTCAAAACTGGTAACCTGTAGAAATTTTTAAACATCGCATATGGAGATTTTTAAGGGTAAAAGTTTGTCGCTATTCCACGAGCAGGCGCAATTTTGAAGCGTAACAGGTTGGGTATCAATTAACTCTGCGTAACATTATCTTTCACAATATAAAAAAAAAAATTAGGGCTAACTTTACTGTTGTCCTATTTTTTAACCACTTAAGGGTTAAGGGGTTAAGGGTCGGCAGAATGGCACGGCTGGGCACATCAACGTACAGGTACGTTGTCCTTTAAGAGCCCAGCCGTGGGTCGCCAGGGGCGCGCTCGTGACCCAGTCCTGAGCTCCGTGACCGCGGCCACGAGACCAGCGGACCCGATCGCCGCTGGTGTCCCGCGATCGGGTCACAGAGCTGAAGAACGGGGAGAGGTCTGTGTAAACAAACCTCTCCCCGTGCTTTCTACACTGCCTGTCACTGATCGACTGTTCCCTGTCATCGGGAAAGCTGATCAGTGACGTCAGACGTAAAGCCACGCCCCCCTACTGTAAAAAAAAAACACACACAGACTTAACCCCTCCCCGCCTCCTAGTGGTTAACTCCTTCACTGCCAGTGTCATTTACATAGGAATCAGTGCATTTAAATAGCACTGGTTTCTGTATAAATGACAGTGGTGTCAAAAATGTCCGATGTGTCCGCCATAATGTCGCAGTCACAATAAAAAAAAAAAAAAAACGCTGATCGCCGCCATTACTAGTAAAAAAAAAAAAATATTAATAAAAATGCTATAAAACTATCCCCTATTTTGTAAACGCTATAACTTTTGCGCAAACCAATCAATAATCGCTAATTGCGATTTTTTTAACCAAAAATATGTAGAAGAATACGTATCGGCCTAAACTGAGGAAAAAAAATAGTTTTTTTATATATTTTTTGGGATATTTATTATAGCAAAAAGTAAAAAATATTGCATTTTTTTCAAAATTGTCGCTCTATTTTTGTTTAATAGCGCAAAAAATAAAAACCGCAGGGGCGATTAAATACCACCAAAAGAAAGCTCTATTTGTGGGAAAAAAAGGACACCAATTTTGTTTGGAAGCCACGTCGCACGACCGTGCAATTGTCAGTTAAAGCGACGCAGTGCCGAATCGCAAAAAGGGGCCTGGTCCTTTGGCTGCAAATTGGTCCGGGGCTTGTGTGTTAATTGGTTAATTAAAAAAGTGCGCTTGTAAGACAGCTGCGCAAATACAGTGTGACAAAGTATTGCACGACCACCATTTTATTCTCTAGGGTGTTAGAAAAAAAGAAATAATGTTTGGGGGTTCTAAGTAATTTTCTAGCAAAAAAAAATGTTGTAAACACCAAATCTCAGAAAGAGGCTCGGTCCTTAAGTGGTTAAAAATCCTTTTTTTTTTATTGGTAATATTCAAATTTTCTGCGATACTGAAATTTTCACTAGCTGTAAGCCATAATCATCACAATTAGAAGAAAGAAATGGTTGAAATATATCACTCTGTGTGTAATGGATTTTTATCAAATATATAAGTTTCACTGTTTGAACTGAATTACTGAAATAAATTAACTTTTTGATGATATTCAAATTTTGTATAATAATTTACTTTTCAATAACAGATCTGAAATTTCCTGTAAAAACCTAAAGTGTTTTTTTTTTACCCCAACATTTCATATTCCTGATATGTGCCTGCAGTATTATGTATGAAAAGGTATCCTGTGCTCTTTGTATAGTTTCCTTTGTGTGAAATCACTGGTGTTCCTGCCAGTCCTCTGCTTTCCTATTAAAGCTGACTAAAGCCTCGTACACACGATCTGAAAATCAGATGACAGATCGTACAGGTTTTTTTGCATATTAGTTGCAGAGTTTACTAAAGTTACGAAAATTCTCATACGACAGAATAAAAAATCGGAAGTGATGTCATGTGTTGTAGTGTGTTTCTATTGTATTTTCAAACAACTGTACTGATTAAAGCGGAGTTCCGCCAAATTTTATTTATGCTGACTTTTAAAATATGGACACTTACCTGTCCAGGGCGCCTGCGATGTTGGCCCCCGAAGCTGATCTGTCCCTTGGCTCTTGGGGTGGAGGTGCCGCCATCTTCGGTAAGGGAATCAAATACTTACCGTAATTTTCCTTTCCTGATGGACTCCATGGCAGCCTACGGGTGGGTTAATCCCGCCCCCTCATACCTCATAGGACCCTTCTCCCATAAATCTTTGCTCTGGGCCAGAGGCCGTGTTCCATAATTTAGCCTACTACAGCCACTGGGAGGGAACTCCTGCTGCCATGGAGTCCATCAGGAAAGGAAAATTACGGTAAGTATTTGATAGAAATTTTCAGTTTTCCTGACAGACTCCATGGCATCCTACGTGTGGGAAATAACTAGCCATACACACCCGGGTGGGCAAAGTGCTGGACAAAAGAAAAATGTTTAATTGGCACTATCAACAGACAATATACGTAAACCAAATTTAACAGAAGATAACAAGGCTGGCTCTATGCAGTAGTGTGTCATGAACGTGTTAATTGAAGACCACGAGGCCACCTTTCAAATAACTTCTAGAGCCACGTGACGTGACGCCGCCCATGATGAAGACACACTTCTAGTTGAGTGAGCAGTCACCGCTTCTGAAGGCGCCAAGCCCTTGGCTTTGTAAGCCCACTGAATGGCCTGAACAATACATGCTGCAATAGATCTTGAAGAGGCACGCATTCCCTTATTCTTCCCATGAAAAAGAACAAACAGGTGGTCGGTCTGACGGAAAGAAGCTGTAGCTTCAAGATACTGACTAGATAGCTTTTCCAACATCTAAGGGATGAACACTGGAATCCTTGGTAGATCTGAATGTTGGAAGAGCAATATCCTGATTGTCATAAAACACAGATGCCACTATGGGGCTTGAACCCAACAGAGGAATTAAAACTACCCGATCAGAAAAAAGAAAGAAAAAAAAAATCCCAGAGAGCTGATTTCTGAGACCCTCTTGGCCGATGTTATAGCCACCAGGAAGGCAACTTTTAGAGAAAGTTCCTTAATAGAGGACTGATCTGCATGTTCCAACTCTCTTCCTGAGAAGAAATCCAGGACAAGGAGAAGATCCCAATTAGAGAATCTTGACTTTTTCTGAGGTCTGAGCCTTATTGCTCCTCTGAAAAACTGCTGAGTAAGAGGGTGTCTAGCCCAGGAAACACCCGTAAAGGCAGAAATTGCAGAGACTTGGACCCGCAGCGAGCTGACTGACAATGAGATATCCAAGCCCGATTGTAGGAAGCCCAGGATATCATGTATCTTTGGGTTATTGCAAGAACCTGCAGTGGAAGAGGTTTAGTCTGCAAACTTTTTCCAAATCCTCTGGTAGACCCTGTTGGTGCCTGCTCTTCTGGCATTCAATAATGTGGAGATGGCCCTACTTGAGCAGCCTAGGGCCTCCAACCTTCCCCTCTCAAGAACCAGATCATCAGATGTAGATGGTCCGGCCATGGATGTAGAATCCATGGTCTGGAGGGTAGAGGAACTGGGTCCCGGAAGCTGAGTTGCATCAGCAGGGGAAACCATGGCCTGTTTGGCCAGTATGGGACTATCTCTGCTTCTTCCATCCTGAGCCTCGACAGAAACCAGAGAATGACAGGAACCTGGGGAAAGGCATAGGCTCTGTGGAACCGCCAAAGGTCTGTCAGAGCATCTATCTGAAAGCCTGGGGACACCAAGACCTCATGTAGTATCTCTCTAGTCTGAAGTTGCATGGGGAGGCGAACAAGTCTACTTCCGGAATGACTCCCAGGGACAGGACCCACCTGAAGACTTCAGGGGGGAAAGTCCACTCGTTGTCCAGAGAAACTCCTGGCAGAAAATCTGCCTGAACGTTCTGGACCCCAGGGAGATAGACAGCTGTCAGGTTGGCCTGGTTTTTCTGGGCCCAGATCATGATGGGCTCTACTTCCTTCAACAGGGAGAGACTGCGAGTACTCCTCTGTCTCTTGATGTATGCGACTGTCGTTGTGTTGTCCAGTCTTAGGAGGACTGAGGCTCCTGCTGTTAAGTGGTGAAAGGCCTGCAGAGCGCAGAACGCTGCCCGGAGTTCCAGAACATTGGAGACTATCCTGTGAGAGGGAAAATTCCACATGCCTTGGGCTACTTTTGTCAGGCAGAGAGCGCCCCAGCCCCTGTTGCTGGCATCTATAGTGATGGTGACCCAAGACACAGGTGTGATGGAGTGACAATTGAGGAGGTTCCTCTGTTGTAGCCACCAAGGAAGGCTCTCCCACATGGATGAGGTTATTCGGATAGAGTGATCCCGAAGCCCTGGGTTAAACTGCTGGAGGAAGCCCTTCTGGAAGGGCCGCATTTTCCACTGAGCCCACTTTACCATGGGTGTTGTTGCCCCCATGGTGCCGACGATCTTTAGGCATTGAAAGGCTCAGAGATGAGAGGACGACATTGCAAGCCGAACTCTGTCCCAGGTCACTGGGATTTTTCCAGGGGTAACGAGATGGTGCTCTTGATAGTGTTGATGTGTGCCCGAGGAATACCAGGGACTGCGTAGGATCTAGATGCCTCTTTTCCATGTTCAGTAGAAAAAACGAATTTGAGTAGAGTGGAGATGACCTGGTATCTGTGGATTAGCAACTCTGGTCCTGATCAGAGCCACGACAGCCAACAAGAGTTTTGAAAACACACGAAACGATGTTGTAAGCCCAAAGGGGAGACAGATGAACTGCAGATGGATTTGATCGCCAGCAAAGCGAAGGTATTTCTGGAACTGTGACCGGGACATGGAAGTAAGCGTCCTTCAGGTCTATAGACATGGGCAAATCGCCTGGCTTGATTGCTTGATGGATCGTGAGCAGTGTCTCCATCTTGAACTTCTCCTTCTTAATAAAATAATTCAAGTGGGTTAGGTCTATAACTGGCCTCTAGGAGCCATTTTTCTTCAACACTGTGAAGAGGGACGAATAGACCCCTTGAAACCTTTAGTCGGCTGGAACTGGTATTGCAGCACACTGAGCCCCAAGAGAGTCTGCATAGGACAGGAGAATTTGCTTTTTTTTCTTTCGACAGAGGCAAGTATGTGGGGATGAATCGGAGAATGGGTGGGTTGCTAAATGTCCAGGCATGACCTGATGAGACTGTCTTGACGATCCTGATGAATCACAACTTGCCCCCTGTGATGGCACTGTCCAATTTGTTCCCAAAGAGGGACTAACTCTCAAAGGGAATCCTGCACCATGCCTGCTTGGAGGCAGGCGAAACGTGCTTAGCCATGACAGATGACAGCATGATCCGAGCCACCAGGCGAATTATGTCCAGGGAAGCCTCCCCCAGAAAAGCCACCGCCAACCTTAGTTCATGAATAGGTGAGCTCCTGGCCACTTCTTCCGAGATGCTCCTCAGAGAAGCATCTACGTCGTCCGCCCAGACTTCCAACGCTTTAGAAAGAGCTGCGAGAGCTAGAGCTGGTTTGCAGGTCATACTCGCTGTAATGTAGATCCGCTTGAGGTCGGTATCAATTTTCCTCTCCAGGCCATCCCTAAAGGATACAGTATCCTCCAGTGAGAGTGTGACGTGCCATACCAATCTCATTAGGGCTGTGTCAATGAGAGGAGCCGACTCCAGGTGTTTTTTTACATCCTTGCTTTTAAATGGGTACATTTTTGATACCTTCGTTAACAGGCAATTCTTCCTTACAACACCACTCCGTTCATCGGTAATTATTGCGCCAAGTAAACCCAAAAAGGGGAAATTGGGGCATTCTTTTTTGAGGTGTTTAAAAAATATTTCCTCTGTTTGGAGGGTGCCTCCACTGGCTCTTCCCATCTCAAAGCTTCTTTGGCACCTTTGACCAGCTGTGGTACTAGGGCAAATTCAAAACCTGCAGGGTCACCTACCTCCACCTCACTGTCTGAGGCTTCAATTGAGGAATAGCTCGTCTGTGAAGGGCCTGGAGCCTCGAGATCATCCCTAATAGGGACTGACATAGTGTCGCCAGCAGGGTAATGGGTATGACCAGAATCCGCTTTACTCAGGGTCTCCCGGACCACCTTTCTGACCAGTGCTTCCACTTGTTGGTCTCCACCCTCTTTCTCTTGCGGCTTTAGAAAAGCATCGCTGGCAGAGCGATTTGCCTTTGGGAACCTGGGCCCCGCATACCCAGCACGCTTTCCTCATAGAGCGGCTCCTCTCTGTGGTGCCTAGATCTAAAGGGAGATCTATGACGTCTGGAGCTTGAAGAGGAGTGACGACGTTGAGACCTAGGATGGTCTTTGCCGTGCTTTGGTGTTCAGACCTAGAAGGTCTGAGTGAAAAAGAAAGGGTTAAGAGCTCCTGAATGAGTGAACCCAAGCATCACAGGCAGAAAATAACCAAATCCTACCTGCAGCGCAAGGGTTGGCCACAGGAGGGCGGTGACAGATCCATGGCAAGGCAGTTTGAAACTGAAATGAACCATTAAAGCCTTATGAGAAACAGGAGTGACAACAGACATGAGAGAGCACATAACAAACATAGCCAGCACATAGGGAGCCTGCAGCAAACAATTTACCTTGTAAACCAGAGACCAGTGCCTGGGGAAACCGCCGCATAAGCCTGCAAGTCATCCCAAGGAATAGCTGCTTTGACAGCTATTTAAATCTGCCGCCATTAATGATGTCACCACCCCACAGCGCGCCTGCACCGGAAAAAAACGTTGCCACCTGGTGGCAGCCAATCGCATTTGCGACCACCGCCGCCATTTTGGCAAAACCGCGCCTGCACGAACCAAGCACAGAATCTTCGTTTGCAGCCTGCGGATGCGCAGACAGGTCCAGCGACTTCCTGAAACGGCGAGCTGGAACGCAGCTGCGCTCCAGCCGCCATGGCCACTCACTGGAGCTTGATAGAAAATAAGAAGACACACAAAACACAGAGATACGGCTGCCATATAAAACAAATATCTTTGTACATTACCACCACCACGGCATGATCCGGACCAGAACCTGGGACTGGGGAGCTGTTTGCTCGACCCACCGCACGATTGGGCATTTACAAGGCCTCCCGCTAATAGCTGGGACGATTGGCCATATTGCCGCTTGCCTGCCAATGGCCAGGTTAGTAAGCGCTTCATGGTATTGCATCATATCACCCATGTCCACCTGCTAATAGCTAGGATTGCTGGACTTCGGAGAGGATCACCGATAACCACCGATGTATCGCCGTGCACACCGCCAGGCCTGTATTACAGAAAACTTCATGAAAAGGTAAGACTTCATCTTGGTCCTATGAGGAGGACACGAAAAGGAACACGGCCTCTGGCCCAGAGCAAAGATTTATGGGAGAAGGGTCCTATGAGGTATGAGGGGGTGGGATTAACCCACACGTAGGCTGCCATGGAGTCTGTCAGGAAAGATTGCGCAGAAGTTATAGCGTTTACAAAATAGGGGATAGTTTTATAGCATTTTTATTAATAATTTTTTTTTTTTTTTACTAGTAATAGCAGCGATCAGCGATTTTTATTGTGACTGCGACATTATGGCGGACACATCGGACATTTTTGACACATTTTTGGGACCATTGTCATTTATACAGCAATCAATGCATTTTAAATGCATTGATTCCTGTGTAAATGGCACTGGCAGTGAAGGGGTTAACCACTAAGTGGCAGTGTAGGGGTTACATGTTCCTAGAGGCGTGTTTCTAACTGTGGGGGGGCGTGGCTGTCAGCTAGTGAATGCTGATCTCTGCTTCAATAACAGGGAGCAGAGATCGGCATCACTAGTTGCTAGGCAGAACGGGGAGATGCTGTTTATTTCCGCATCTCCCCGTTCAGCCTTCCCGTGAGACGATTGCGGGTATCCCCGTCGCGATCGAGTCCGCAGGACCCGCGACCGGCCTCATGGGGGTCCCGATGGCCTGGCGGCATCTTAGGCATCTTAAAGGGGACGTACCTGTACGCCCTTATGCCTGTCCGTGCCATTCTATCGACGTACATCGTCATGCGCCGGTCGGCAAGCGGTTAACTTGCCAAGGATAACACCACTACCTACGGTTCTGTATGTCTTCATAACAGAAAGATGGGGATAACACTATTCATGTCACTGACCTGCTTCCTACCTGACAACTGCACTATTAGTTAACACCACCACATTGGTGACCCTCACCCAGGGCGCTCTCATCCATTTTTCAACTTCTATAAACACAGGTTACCTCCCCTCCTGTCTGTCATCTTATACAGCATTTATTTCCTCTGCCAGCCTTATTTCAAGTTTCAGCTAGTGCATGGCAACACAACATGAAGGCAGATTTCTGGAAAGTACACCCACTGAATTGGAAAAGAATGTCATTGTTTTAGAAGTTGTTTACAACTGAAATATATATATTTTTTTTAAATATAAATACTTTTCATGCCCTCCCATCCAGTGCTCTACCCCCTTACATCAGTTGTCCCCAACACAGTGCCCCTTTAAATCAATTGCCCCCATCAGAGTGTCTGCTTACATAAAATGTCCCCATCAGAGTGCCCCCATACCTTTTGTTACCAGATTGCAGGTCTTTGTGGAGGAAATTCTACTTCTGCCCTATAAATGCTGAGGGTAGGGCATAACTGAGTTGTGTCTCAGTGGATTCACAAGTCTTGGAGACCTGGGGGGTCTGGACTAAAATCTGGAGGGGTTCAGCCAAATGAGAGTGAGGAAGGGTTAGGACCCCTGTCAGAATTATTCTGCAATCTGGGTCCACAGTGGGGAGATTTCAGCATACTTCTTGTCTTGGAGACACAGTAGAAAGTGACAGTGGTATCCCACCATTGACATTTGTCATTGGAACAAAGGTCTTTGGAAGATTCCCCTTATAATCCTGCTTCGGGGAGATCTAAAATGTTTGATTTTCCTAATTTTTCGATAGTAGTGACAGATGTAATGAAAACTTGACAAATGTTCAACCCTTTCCACTCTTCCCAATAATAAAAACAATAGAAAATCTGCTCTAGAATACCCAGTAAGTAGCTTTGAAGCATATATCATTACCTCTGACTGAGTCCCTTTTGGACATGCAGGGTATCCAGCTCTTGCATGCTGCCACGACTGACTGACACAGTGGAGTTAGCGAGACGGATGGCCCGGCGCTTGGCACGCCTCGGACAGCAGGAAGTGGTCAGTCCCTGCTGGGAAGATACTGATGTGCTGCGGCTGGTCCGGTACCCAATGGATTCAGTCATCAGAGCCTCACTGTACCTGTGCTCATCTGTGAATTCATGGCACTGAGAGGGAGAGGAGAGAAGAAAAGAGTTACAAGCATCTCAGGTCTGGTGATTAAAGAGAATGCCAGAAGATTCTTATGCCACGTACACACACGGTTGGACTTTCCGACGGGAAATGTTGGATGTGAGCTTGTTGTCGTGAAGTCCGTTCGTGTGTATGCCCCATCGAACATTTGCTGTCAGACAAATGTTTGCTAGCAGGTTTTAAAATTTTCCGCCAACAAAACTTTGTTGTCGGAATTTCCGATCGTGTGCACACAAGTCCGCGCACAAAAGTTCCATGCATGTTCGGAATCAAGCAGAAGGAGCCGCACTGGCTATTGAACTTCCTTTTTCTCGGCTCATTGTACGTCACTGCGTTCTCACGTTCGGAATTGTTGGCCAACATTTGTGTGACCGTGTGTATGCAAGACAAGTTTGAGCCAACACCCTTCGAACAAAAATCCATGGTTGGCGGAAAGTCTGATCGTGTGTACGTGGCATTAGACCTGGAGTAAAGAATAGGTCAGTAATCCTAGAAATGTCTACAAGTAATACTCTACTGCACATACAAATATTGGCAAGAACAATTCACAAATAGGCTTCTGCAAGGACACAAATACTCTATTATATATATGATTTATTGACTGTCCCTTTATTTAGATTTTCTTAAACTGTCTGAACCTTACTCACCTTGGGAGTAATGCCGCGTACACACGACCGTTTTTTTTCCAACGGAATTCCGACGGAATTCAGCTCAAACTGTCTTGCATACACACGGTCACACCAAATTCCGACGGTCAATAACGCGGCGACGTACAACACGTACGACTGCACTAGAAAAAGGAAGTTTAAAGCTTCCGAGCATGTGCCGGAATTTTGCGCATCGGAATTGCATACACACGAACGGAATTTCCGATAGAAACTTTTTCTGTCGGAAAAATTGAGAACATGCTCTCAATCTTTTGCTGGCCAAAATTCCGCCAGCAATAGTCCGATGGAGCCTACACACGGCCGCATTTTCCGATGAAAAGCTCTCATCGTTTTTTTGCTGGCCGAAATTCGGATCGTGTGTACGCGGCATTACAGCTTAACTTAAAGTGGAACTTTACCCATAACAACTTGATAAAAAATATGTTCTTTAGCAACAAACATACATTCCACATTAATAATTATGCTACCAAAATCAGTTTGAGCTGTAAATTGCCTCCAGCATTGCTCCTGTTTCTTCTTGCTGTGGAGCAGAGCTACTGATAAAAAACAATGGAAGGACTTTGGTGTATATGCTGTTCATTGGGACAATGAATTATGCCACAGTGCCTGGAGCTACAGTGGTCATTGAAGGCTTGTTATATATAAACACTTGAGTGTCCATAGCCTGGCCACAGATTCTGTTTAATTTGTCAGATGCTCTTCATTAATTCTTCATTGTTTACCTCCATCTATTCCTCTATCATTTTGCAATATACAGTTGTTTGAAATTAAAAATTTCTCATTTGCATTTCTAAAACTGAGTTCTGGTTCCTAAACATCTCACACCAAATGGCTTTCAGCTTGTCTGGCTCTTGTCTGTGGTGCTTCTCTATACTTACATATGTCTATAGCAGGAGTGCCCAACCTTTTGAAGAGCAAGGTCCACTTTAGTGAATTGGTAACTGGTCGCAGGCCACAATGAGTGGAGCCGGAGAGTGACAGGTCCGTGTCCACGGACACAGCCCACTCTACTCTATGAGCCCTCTGATCCAATCCGATTTGCCCAGACGGAAGGAGCAGATCCCTTTCTATTTTTTTTAGGTAGGCGGGTGTAAACAGACACAAGTCCATTAACATCTGCTGCTCCATAGAGGTGAATAGTAAGTCCGATTGGGTCAGACCAATCATGTGAAAGGGGCCTAAGGCTGCTTTCACACTGATGCGCTGCGATTTGCCCAACCTGTGGGTGCAGCGCAGTGAACCTGTGGATTTTCTGCAGGTTAGCTGCACTTTGCTGTAAACTTCTATTATATCCTGCAGGTGTGGCACACGTTCTGAAGGCGCAACAAACCAGGTAATAACAGACGTCTATGGCTCAATGCAGGTAATCCGCAGCTGCTCTGCTCTGATCAGCTTGAAAGCAGCCCAGTAACCACTGCAAAACAGATATATACACATATACTGTGAATTTAGTAGTAAACTTACCTTTAATAACCATCTTCCATTCTGGTATCGCTGGCTGTTGCTGTCCTAGGCGGAGTGCATTTGGTATCACTCCGCCTGTGACAGGAGCGGGCGCTATACAGGAAGCATTGGCTAATGTGGCTCTGCTCCACAGCCACTTGCTTCCACTACCAGCGGCTTCATTCACAAAACTGCTGCTCTGGGATGGCGGGTCGGCGACCCATGACCAACCTGCCATCTTAGAGCAGGAGGTCGAGGGTCACACCAGAGGGCTCCGCGGGCCACTGGTTGGGCACCCCTGGTCTATAGGATCTTACCGTGGTCTTTTCCAGACAGTGCAGGAGGTGATGATGCTGTAGCTCAAATGCTGAGCGATTCTTGATGCACAAAGCATGTGTATCTCTGTCCTCCTGTAAAATCACAAACATACATGTATCAATCATCAGTACATATTTTATTGTACCTGCTAAACAATTTTTTAGCGTGAAGCCTTTCTGAATAGCAGCCTTCTGTACATAAAGAGTATAGTGACCAAAAGATTGGCATGTGGCATTTCGGCAAGGGTGTAAGAATTTTTTACTTTCACAGGAAACCCACATCATAAAAAACTATCAATAAACGGTGTCTTATATGCTGTTCATACTCACTCACTATAAGATGTGTTTTCTGTATTCTGCAAAAAAAGCCTGGTTGATCCTGCTGTTCTTTCTCTCCACCTTCTATTTATATCCCCAAATTCAGCTAGAGAGTTTGCAGCTGTGGTGGCAACTGTGCACATGCTCAGATTTTATTGAGTTTCTATGCTGAGCATTTCCTCCCTATCACATCTGAGCAGCCCGTGTGACTATAGAGCCACACATGTGGGCGTATACATAGTGGTAAAGGACAGCCCACTCACTCCGCCCTACACACAATGGGAGTGGGATATTACATGTAGATTGATGGAGGCTTCACCTCCCTCTTATTTTAAGATACAGGCTGGAAGGGCGTGACACAGCCTGTGACTGGCAAAAATCTGCCCACACCAAGTTATTGCCAAAAATAAAGTTTAAATTTCAAATATATATATTTCTATGCCAGTTTAAAACAGTTTATTGATATTTATTAATTTTTTCTGCAATTGTATTCCAAAGGCTTTTTTTTTATTTATTTGAACATGTGACCAAAATCTCCTCCTGCTTATGTTTCCCTGTCTGCAGGGAAACATCTGGGTCATGTGACAGCTGTATATATCGATTAGGAAAAAAGGTACTTGGATGTTTTTTTTTTAATTAAAATAATTACAGTGCCATCATCTACATACAGAAATAGAAGGGACAATGTAAATGAACCAGTGCGTGTTTAGTATCACTTTAAAGTCAGGATCCATTCAAATGTATTTTTTCATTTTGGATAGGGCCAAGAAGAATTTATAATATAACTGAATAATCTTAAGTTATCTTAAAGTGTTACTAAACCCACACCAGTAAAATCAGTCTGTATATGCAGAATAGCATGTTTGTTATACTCACTGAGGAACTTAAGGGGTTAATCCTCTGCATTGTGTAAACATGCTTTTTGACCCTGTATGCACAGACCCTTCCCTCTTGCACTGTCTATCTGGGGAAAGCCAGCTAACACAGGCAGGGTAGCTGACCTGCACATGCTCAGTTGTGTCTTTTATGCTGGAGAGGACTTTTTCTTGTTCTCAGAGATAGCCAGGTCTGATGACAATGACATCACACATGTGGGCGTGTATACAGGCTGCAGTGAAAATCGCCTCCCTCCTGAATTCTCAGCACTGCAGAAACTGTGCAGTTTATCATGTAACCGTGGTATACAGATCATCCAAAAAGGTATACAGTGGCAGTATTTTAATGTAAAAAGAAGATTTGCTGTGGGCACTGGGGGGGGGGGGGTATATATATATATATATTTTTTTTTTTTTTTTTTTTTTAAAGTGGTTGTAAACCAGGGCTCAAGTCCTGCGGGAACGCATGGGAACGGAGTTCCTGTACTTTTTCCACAAAAGGAACTCAGTTCCCATAAGCAGCCGTGTCCTGCAAGACTTTGAAGTATGGGAGCTGTGTGGAGGTGCTACACCAGCAGCTGCCGACACAGCTCGCAATAGTAAGTGTCGCACACCTGACCATTCAGGCATTGCCAGTAGGGGTCCCCATGACAGCTTCCACTTCGATCTACCTGTCAATCACAGCTAGCTGACAGGTAGATCAGGTCCCTGCTGCTAAGAGATTGTGTTTAGTCAGA